>CM020063.1:5108851-5329704 GCA_009769605.1 Bucorvus abyssinicus
GCAGGAATTTAAGGTCCCATTGGGTGACAGGTAAGTGCTGTGTTATTGCAAGCAGTTTCAGTAGGGTTGTGGTTGCACATACGGCCGAGGTAGTAGTCACGTGTAGCTGTTCTGAGTCATAGCATTCTGGATTATGAACTGATTGGCAAACATAAATTAGAATAGAGTATTTGCAATATAAGTTAATGTTGCAAAAAGATCCCTGTCTTTCCTCCACATAAGAAATTATGCACTATGAAAGGTTTTAGCTCTGACAAAAAATAGAATACAGCAAAACCCCCACAAAATCCAAGATGCAGAAGGTCAAAATGCACAAAGAAGCATGTTAAGACTATTTTCTTTTGAAATCACTACAAAGCATAATTTTGAAATAATATCATTGCCGTTACAGTTCTTTTTCCTAACCAGCCAAGGGTGTTTTATGGTGACTGCAAGATTTAATTTAGTCTTGAAGACAATCACAGGGATAACCATGAATTTTCTCTGACAGATGCTGCAAATATTTTACGTGGCTCTGAAAATGCAACTGGTTTTATGGAAACAAGTAAGAAGTATTTCACAGTACCACTAGCAATATTGATTACATTTCAGTAATACCCTCCAAATGAGATTGCCTTTAGGATTGTGTGAATGGAAGCCTCTAGCTGAACGCTAGCAGATGGACAGGGAAACCTCTGTATGTCGGCGTCCGAGGTGCCTATGTGCATTGATTTGTGGGGCAAATAAACAGTATTCTACCCTCAATTTTCCTTTCACTAGCGTGGGACAAAGCTTAACAACATCAATAGTAGCTACTAACTTTTGTTATGAATTATTATTTTCACTGTTCTCCAGGGCTGTAACGTTGCTCTGGGGACTGCGTTTTCTTGAGATAAATCCCTCAGAGCTGTGTGTCGCAACGGGTATGTATGGAGAAGAAAATAGCTATGAATCACAAATAGGCATATACCAATAGAGAATTATCCCAGGGTAAAGTCAGAAGTGATATTAAGCAGCAGTAAAAGTTATAGAGAGGTAAATCAGCGTGAGAAAAGTGCACATGAGTAAAATATTGTCAACACAGGAAAGCAGGTGGAAGCCTGATAATTCTTCAGAACAAGTGAAACCCAGGTGTAGCTGGCCTCTGATACACATATGTGGTTGTTGTTTTCCCCCTTATTCACTCAACAAAAGCAATTCACCCTTATTTTAGCCTGCTCGATTCACAGCAGTTAATGGGTATTTCTTCTAAATTTAAGTTCAGTACGTGTGATACTGGTGTTGAATTTGCTTTGAACAAGGGCTGCAAGGGTCAAGTATTGTATTTCTTTATACGTACAAAAATTGCCCAAAGAACTGCTGAGGCTTCACTATTAGGAAATGCTTGGGACAAGGCAGGTGCTGTCAGGTCTGGACTGATGTGCTGATACCAGGAAACTCTGTCTCTTTGCCTCTGGGGTTCCTCTGTTACCCAAGGAAAGCACTTTCCTTTCATTCCTGGTCTGTAGGACCACAGAGGGGAGTTTTGACCTGGGGTATGGTCAGAAATAGAAAAATTTGGTTTATTGCTCTGCTACAGGCTTTGTGAATAAGTACCTGCATTACTTTTTTTTTTTTTTCTGTTGTCAACCATCATTTTTCTGCCCTTGTATGTCCTGTTCTTTGACTAAGTCTTCACCCAAACAGATATCCTACCTCTGTTATTCCTTCAGCCCCCTTTTCCAACAGCCCCAGTTTTGCTACATTGGCAGCTAAATTTGGATTTTCTGATACAGCTATGTAGGTAACCTCATCCTCACATGCTTTTACTGATACTTTTTCTTGGACATGGTTGGAACCGCAAAACTTGCTCCCATAAAGGTCTCCAGTGCTTCCCTCAAATTGTTAGTGAAATTTAGCCATGTTTAGCTCTAACTACCCCTTAATCACTTATGACATCCAGCTCTGTCTCATAATGCTATCTGCAACTTTTCTCAGCTTCTTACATTACCGCTAGTGGCATGCCACAATTTCTTACATCATGTTCAGTAGTTTTCCTGTAAAGTGCGTTAAACTTCAGGCCAAAGCCTAGTTGCTGGCTAATTATTTGGCTGCAGTCCTAACATTAGCTGATATGTTTCTCAAGTTTTTACACGCTTTTGTGTAATAGAAATGAAGGTTCAAGAGTTACATCTGGATTCTTGGTGTCCAAGATATCTGTGTTGAAGGACTAGCTAGTGTGTCTTGTCTTTTAGTAAAAGGGTAAAGTTAGCACCATTAGATATTTTATCTCTGATCTAAATCATTAAGATCTGCAACACTGTGGCCCTCAGCCTAGACCACAGGTACTGTCAGAAAAAAGTAAGAGCCAGCTACAGCCTTGGGTGTTGGGATCTGAGTGTGGTAACATGGCTAGCCAGATAGAGTCTCGCCAGGGTGGGCCCAGTCACAGAATCACAGAATTGTTTTGGGAAAAGACCTTTGAGGTCATCAAGTCCAACCGTTAACCCAGCACTGCCAGGACAACACTAAGCCGTGTCTCTCAACACCACATCTACACATCTTTTAAACCCCTCCAGGGATGGGGACGCCACCACTGCCCTGGGCAGCCTGGGTCAACTTGACAACCCTTTCAAGGAAGAAATTGTTCCTAATACCCAGCCTAAACCTCCCCTGACACAACTTGAGGCTGTTTCCTCTCACCTTATCACTTCTTACTTGGGAGAAGAGACTGACCCCCACCTCGCTCCAGTCTCCTTTCAGGGAGTTGCCGAGAGTGATGAGGACTCCCCTGAGCCTCTTTTTCTCCAGATAAAACATACCTAATTTCATCAACTGCTCCTCACAGGACTTGTTCTCTAGTCCCTTCTCCAGCTCTGTTGGACTTCTTTGGACACACTTCAGCACCTCAACATCCTTCTTGGAGTGAGGGGCTTCAAACTTTACACAGTATTCGAGGTGTAGTCTCACCAGTGCTGAGTACAGGGGGATGATCTATCTTCTGGTCCTGCTGGCCACACTATTTCTGACACAAGCCTGTGCAGTGTTTTACCACCCCTTGTCCTATCACTACAGGTTTTTTCAATGTCTGTTACATTAATTGAACAGTAAGGCATTTATGAGTTGAAGAATGCTAGTTCAAGTTGTTAGTCTGTCTGCCTCCATTTCAGGTAAATAGCCTATCTCTGAGATCACCGTGTACTTAGAGAGGCACCATTTTCTACCTGTGATTTGTATGATATTCTGCTCTAGAACTATTCAAAACTTCCCTAGAAATTTCCCAGGAAGCAGGGAGTTGGACCTAGGCTACGCAGAGCTCAGAAAAATGCCCAAGAACATGATAGGGTATTTTCTTATGCCTTTCTTTTAACCTAATAACAATTAATAAGATTTAGAAAAAGACATAGATATAGCACTTAAGGACATGTTTTAGTGGTGTACTCAGGAGTGTTAAGTTCGAGTTTGGACTCAATGATCTGCAAGGTCATTTCTAACCTCAACAATTCTATGATTCTAGGACGAATGACTTGATGCAGCAAAGTAAAACAGTCTGAAGATGCTGCGGGCTAAGCAAATAGTTTAAATCACACTGATGTGAAAAAAACCCAAACAAAACAAAACACAAAACAAAACAAAAACTCAAAAAACTTTCTTAGATGACTTAGTTCAGAATGAAGAGTAAAATCAGATTTTATTGAAGTTTGTCACTGCAGTCTTTCAAAACCAAAATAACAAAAGCATCTATACAACCTTGGCTTTGCTACTTATAAAATTGAATAGCTGATATTCTAAAATTAGAGGTTGCAAGAAGGAGTGGGAAGGTGACAGAATGATTGTGAAACTCAATGAAAGAACACTTACAAACCATATGTAGATGAGTATTGCTAAGAATTGCTATGAAAGTGATCAGCTTGTAACTTGTGCTTGCTTTGCATTTTTTGCCCTCTCAGTGGTAATTTTGCAATGTAGAAATGTAAGAGAGTTATGACACCCGGAGCTAAGAAATACCTGCAAAAAGATTATACTGTCAGCCAGCATCAATTATTGTGATTAAAACCTGATGCAAAAATAGTGCCTGTTCTAGAATCCCCCTGCTGACATCTTTGTTATATCTACATGGCACTGCAAACTATCATTTTATCCACAGGCACTTAACTGAATTTGCAATATATAGTACCTATATAAAGCAAGCAAAGCTTGATACGAATCCTCTCTGGAAATATGGTCCATCAAATTGATACAAAACAGGAACAAAGACAATGCAACTGAAGTATTTACAGTAAGTCATTCAGGCCTATAATAGTGTTTTCCTATTTTCTTTTTTTCACTGTATTTTTGTGTTAAATGCCAAAACTGGCCTAGAGTAGTGAATGAATGAGAGAATTATGCTATGGTGTATAGTGCTCATGTCACTTTTATTCTGGGCAATAAATTTAAATGGAATACACATTATCTGGATTGGTATCTGCTACCTGAGCTGAAAACAAACCTGTTCTCTAATCTTCATGCTATATTACCACAATTGTGTTTCATACTTATAATTTTTTCCTCTCTTGTGATTAAAAGCATCTAAAAATTGTATCATGCACAGCCTCTTCTGGAACCACACTGATTAGCCTGAACTCTTAATTCCTGATTGCATCAGGATGCAGGAAAACTGGGTGGAAGGTAATTCCCTCTAAAGGAGCCATGCAGATCTCAGACTGTGTTTGAGGCAGTGAACCTCTGCCCACTGCAAGCAGCCCACTACAGCATCTGATCTGGTATCTTGCCTGGCTGGACAGATATTGCTGCTCCCTGAGCTCATTTCCTGAACATGAGAAGAGTTGAGCTCAGTCAGACCACACAGTCAGCTAGTTTTTAAAGGGAAGAAGGAGAAGGGACTAGAGCACAAGTATTATGAGGAGCAGTTGAGGGAACTGGGGTTGTTTAGTCTGGAGAAAAGGAAGCTCAGGGGAGATCTCATCATTCTGGACAACTCCCTGAAAGGAGACTGGAGCGAGGTGGGGGTCAGTCTCTTCTCCCAAGTAAGAAGTGATAAGGTGAGAGGAAACAGCCTCAAGTTGTGGCAGGGGAGGTTTAGGCTGAGTATTAGGAACAATTTCTTCCCTGAAAGGGTTGTCAAGTGCTGTCCCAGGCTGCCCAGGGCAGTGGTGGCGTCCCCATCCCTGGAGAGGTTTAAAAGATGTGTAGATGTGGTGCTGAGGGGCATGGCTTAGTGGTGGACTTGGCAGTGCAGGGTGATTGGTTGGATTCAATAATCTGAAACGTCTTTTACAATCTAAATGATTCAATGATTCTAAGGAAGTGGGTGTTTAGGAAAGAAAGAGATACAGGTTTTGAGAGCAAACAATTTAAGTGATATAAAGACACAGGTGCTCTTGATGAAGCTGATATACTTCCTGCTACCAGGAAATTTTCTTCAAGAAAACTTATAACACATGGTTCTCATGCAGCTCAGTGTCAGATAACTACATGGATTAACCAGTAAGAACTAGAAGGCACAAACCAAGGTGCCATTACAATGATGACAATTATGTATCTTCTCCGATAAAAGAGATAATGCAGTAATACAAGTGAAAGGAAACATGTCCAGCACATATGCCAGAGGATATCCCGTGGTGCATCTTTCATTCCTTCTACAGTGCTTTGGAAGTGATCTTTATTCAGAGATTTGCAGAACAGCTCTGAAGAAGGCCAGAGAAGGGAAGAGGTCTCCACTTACCATTGTGCTATGGGAGCAAGAGGGAAGCGGGAACCCCCTAAACGGCTTTTCTTGAAAAGCTGCATTATACCAGAATCCATATACAGAGCTAGTCCAAACAAACTGTGATAAAATTCTGTCAGGAAAAGAAAAAAGAAACAGTTTGGGGGAAACCTGACTTATTCTACAGACATCTTCAAAAGTGGATTTTTTTTTTTTTCTTTTCTTCTTAAAACACTGTTTAATTCGTCCAGACAAGAATCATCTGTTTGAGGAAGAATTGATGTTTCAATCCAGCTGCCTTTTTTTACTATTATTACTTTAATAAGGTTTTACGACATTTTCAATATTGTATTTGTATAGCACAGTAAGTAGGAAATACACTTTGTCATTTTGACACTATATAAACACTGTTTCATTGTTCCTGAATGAAATTACTTTTCTATTTATTTACCTTAACAATCATGTAGATGCAAAGATTTGAAAATTTGGATCGTTTACTCATTTCAGATGATAACAGTTTTGGAAGGCTGATTTGTTTTTTATTTTTTTTTTAACTGAAGTTATATTTTCTGAACATCTTTGTTGCTAGGAATTCAATTCTGCATTTAAGCATGCTTAAAGTGAGTCATATTTACCCTAGCCTATAGCTGTGAACAAGCCTCAATGAACTTCTCAGTGCCCAGGGCTTTTCCAAGAACATTTTTCCACGTTGGTGCGCTGTGGTCTGGAAGAGAAGAGAGCAACATCCAAATTAAAAGCCTTCTTGTCTATTGTCCTGTGTATAGTAAAAACAAGAATAGAGAATTTCTTCGTAAGCTCAAGTTTGTAAGGTGATTACAGCCCTATCTTTTTCAGACCACTCTTCTGATGAGTGTGTTTCCTAGGGGCAGCACAGAGATCTCTTGCAGAGTTCAGAGCTAGAACACTGCTATTTGCTTTGTGTCAATGAACTCAAGCTTGTTTTGCTGTTGTGGTTGAGAAATCTAACTGTTCACTTACCTTCCCCTTAAGGGCAAAGGGGATGAAGACTTGAAGTATTCTGAAAATTTTCAGGAGTTCCTGAATGTAATCTCTTGACTATTCGAAGTCCAGTGGCTTAACAAGAGATACTGTCTTTGTGTCCAGCCCTCCAACACCATGATGAAATAGGACTCAGAGTCTCAGGGGATGCAAGATAGGTGTTAACATGAAATTGTTACGCAGCTTTCCTCCATAGAGTAGAGCAGTAATGCACATACATTTCTAGCACTATATCATGAAGCAGATGAATATAAGCCAGCAGAGCTATAGCAGGTGGGTATCTAAAACATAACTGCAAACTTTTCAGGTTTGCTTTTCAATTCTCAGAAGTGTTCTACATTTTAGAGTTCAAAATGAAGGACGACGGTTTGTTTTCTCAGGCAATGTACTTTTAATAATATAGTGTATGCTATGAACACACTGCCAGAAAGAATCACTAGTTACACAGGGTTATGCTGTTGCCTCTGATAAAACACTGGACTCTCATACTGCTGCACCAATGATTTTGGTTTTGATACAACATACAAAACTTTATACAAGGAGGAAAATGCAGACATTCTTGATTACACCATTTACAGATTTGGTAGCATGAGCTAAAGAGAAGAAAGGAAGTGCACTGCAGGGCAAAATAAGCAACATGAGCAATGGTTTCTCTTGGGTATTCTATTTGATAATTTAAAACTTTATTAGTCCTCATTTATTAAAAGGCAGCATCAGTGAAGTTTAGCACAAATATATGGACACTGCTCTCCCTTAATATCATCAGAACAGAACCTTAGAAAGAATAATGCATTGGGCAACTGTGAGCCTGGATATTAGAGACAGTGTCCCTATTTGTATGAACTTTAAAAGGGAAAGCATTCATGATCCTAATACACTTGCTCACTCTCTGTAGCTCATTCTCACTTAAACACAAGTACAGTATTAAAATGAACTTACAAATTTTTCTCAACTTCATCTCTTGGCTTTCTGCCTGAATTTACAGGAGTCTCTGTACATTTGAAGTCTTCCCAGTAATCACCAGGATCTAAGCCCATGACAATTTAGGAATGAAGTTCTCTTTACAAGCTTATTCATTTTGTACCCCCTGCTCAGAGAAGGAATTCAGCTATAACTCAGTCGTTGACAGCAGGCAGAATAGTTAAGGTAGTTATCTACGTAATGTATCAGAAAAGTAAGACAAAATCTTTTTGCTTGTTCATCTTGGATGAATCTTCTTTCTCATTTGGTGGACAGATGGATACACTGGGTGCCATTCAGTATGAGATATTTTAATCAAATAGATATTTTAATCAAATAGAAGCCAATATTTTCCCAGCTTTACAAAATAGCTATTGCTAATATTTAACAAAAATACTGTATTTATTTTCCAGAATGATGTATTTGAAAAACAAATAGTGACAGCATTAAAAAAGACAATTAAAAATCAATACAAGGATGATATTGTAAATTATTGTTTTTAAGAACAGTTCCATTTTTTCACCCCACAAATGAATAATGTAGACTATTAGCGCCATTTCAACCGGTATTCTGAGTGAAGAGATAGCTAAAAAGATAAAAATTATATTTGAAATTATTGTCATTATGGCTACATGAATCCTTCATAAAGACAAGCAAACAACCAAACCACATAGTTGTTAATTCAGTAGAAAGATAGGAATCGTAGCAGTTATTTTTACAAAAGATATAGTAAGTACAATATCAGAATATTATGGAATATATGAAGATTATAAAACATTATAGAATAAGAATTTGCATATTTAAATTAATATACTAGATTAATGACACTAGAAGTTAAACATTTCATTATAACAGCAGTATTCAGATGGAAATAAAATTTGATTAAAGCTTTTGTAGAATAATGTGAAGGACCTTATTCCGATTTTTTTTTCCACTCCCATTAATAAATGTGTGATCTGGATCCCCTTTAAGGATCCCCTTTATCTATACTTCCTTTTTATAGAAGAGTCATTTAAGGTGTCATAAGAGATTCTCTGTCTCAGTTAATCAGCCAATATAATTCAACAGGATTTATTAAAAATATTAACAAATTGAAGCTCAGACAAGTTTAGAGGTTCTGGATGTTGGTTGAAAATACTAATTAGTACACTACACACCTCCCCACTTCTAAGCTTAGACTAATGCACAAACACTCGCCTACACAACCATGAGTACTTTCAACCTTGAAATGTTTCCTTAGGTGATGTCTCAGCCTAAGGGGAGAGACACGCCCAACTGCAGACCTGCTGCTCCAAGGAGGACTGACTCCATCTTATCCCCAGCAGGACTTAATTTATACCCTTAGCTGAATCTGAGCTGTGGTCATATACAGTTGTATCAGCTCCTGTTGGCTGCAGACCCTCTTTCTGGGCGTGTACATGCACCAGTGTGCTAGGCCAGAGCTGGCAAGAAGCTTCCAGAGGTTTCTAGTAGTTTCTCTGAAATCTGTCCAGTTACTGCTGTAGTTTAGTGGTTGGAAGTTTCTCAGACCAAGGGGGTGAGTGCATCTGCCACACAAGGTCATGCTTAACCAAGTTCCTCATAGCAGGGAAATGACTATTACAGTGAAATAGAGACTGAGGCACAGTGAAAAGAGTAAAATAGAGACTTTGATTTCCTTGGGCCTTTTTCTTTCAGTGAGGTTGTGGAACAAACAAGTATCTGATACTAGAAGATAAAAATATAGAGGATAGTCTAATAAAGAAAGCTTTTATTGGAATGCTACTAACTAATGTTTTGCTGAGAGGCGCGTATCTCACTGTTTTTATGGCTTCCTCTGGAGTAGCCAAGATGTTGCTTTTTCAGGTCAGATGTGTCCAACATTTATGCCCTTGTTTGGATGAACTGGGAAAAGTAATGTTAAAAAGCACCTCATTTTGAACTCAAGTTGTACCCACAGGGTAAAAGGATACCACAGTAACGACAGTTAAGAGATATGAGGCTGTTTGCCTTTTATTAGCTAAAATGCAAGTTGGCATAGAACTGTCTGTACTGTTCTAGGGATGAGTAGATCCTCTTTCTGAGAGTATAATTGGAATCACAAAAGTCAGATGTAGTTCAAACCTTTCTCTAATATAAGTGTCTGTCATGTTTCCCACTGGACAGGACAGCTACATCTAGCCTTGTGTTGATCTCCTCCCACATTGCACAAAGTAGATAAAATAACAGTGAAGAACTCAGCAGAGGTTGAGGGTTTTCGAGCTTTATAAGCTTATTTAGAAACTGTATAACAAGAACAAAAGTTTTCTATTTTTTTTTCCCAGTGTTTGACAGACAATTAGGATGCAGATGGAAAAACTCTTTAAATGTGATAATATAACATCTAATTGTATTAGACCTTTCTGCTACAAACAGTCATTGAGCTTCCAATTTACACTCCATATTTAGTGGCAATAAACAAAATAAAAGGCAACGGGCTGAAGAAGCTGGAGAAACCATATCCAGTATAAGATGCTTTTGAGAGGAAGTGACATTCAGTGACCTAAGAAGGGCCTTCCAGCCCTTAATTCCAGAGAAGATCAAAGGAGACTTAATTAAAGTATAATTTGGCTGGAGAAGTTATTCTCAAAAGTGACACAGGAAAGTTATTAGTGCTTGAAATTTCTGTTAATTTATCAATATGTTGGCACTAAAAAGACATGCCTGTAATAAAATAGTGAGATGTGAATTTGCTGAGCTTATGTAGGTTCATTAAAAAGAATAGGTTCATAGTGGCTTTATTGTATCAGCAATTCAATATACAAGAAACTTATTACAGAAGGAGATAGCCATAACGGATTCCTGTAACTATACCAGGACGTTAAGTCTTCACTTATGAGCGTAAATTACCACCACATCCCCTCCAGAAAAATGATTCCTTTACTCATAATTATCACACTGCAATAAAAGACAGGACAGTAATCTGAAAAAAAAGCTCAGTGGTCTCCAGAAAGAAACAAAATTAGTACTAGAATGACTAGATATAAGTATAATCTGACTGTCAGACTTTGCTGAAAAAGCAGGGACTCAGGCAGGTGTTCATGCAATGATCTGAGGTACTCATCCATGCCAATGATGAGAATTATTTGTAAACATAACAAACAGGCAGTGTGCCAAAGGAAAAGTCTACATTGTTCAAAACCCCATTCTAACATGCAGAGAGAAAATATTTTCATAACTCTATGCATTGGTCCTAATCCTCTAGTGATTTTAGCAGTGTACCATTAGTTATGTTCCAAAGTTAAAAAGCACCAACCAGTAACAAAAAGTCCGTTCTGGTTTGCTACCTGAAACAAACATGGTAGTTTTTAAGGGCTGAGGTGAGTACCAAAAATATTTTCTCTCTTAATTAACTACATTAGATTAACATTTTGGGTTTTAATGCTCAGGGAACTATAGTGTTCCTCTGCATAACAGCCAAGCAAATCATTAGAATGGCAAAGAGCAGCTATGTTTGTGTTAAATTCAAATGGAACCAAACTGTAAAATGGCTTAAATTGTGCCTGGCATTAAACTAACACATTGTGGATAATGTGTTTGGCCCAAAGCCATCCTCTTTACTTGGATAGATGAACAAACACAGAAAGAGTTTCAGTAGAGAATGTTTTTGAATAGTTTTAATGTTTGTAAATAAAGAACTCTGAAAACTGCAATCCTATATATCTGATTGGGGAAAAGGATACACAAATGCATCCCTTGTAGCTAGATAGACGCTGTGCTGTTGCCATATGAGTTCTCAACAATTCCACTGTTAATCTGCTGAATAAGTAAACAACCACAAAACCAACGTTGTGGCTGAGATGTTCTTTGTTGCTTTTCTCAGCTAGACTGCTTGCTGTATCTGCAAAGATTTAGGAAAGTCGTATAGAGGCTCTCTGCACTGGCTTAGATACTGGCTAAGGTAGTATTATTTTCCTGCTTTAGTGCAGCTTCATTAGTGTTTGATGTTTTGTCTAATTGTGGGTTGAATTCCAGTGTAAACACATCTTTGGAGAAAAAAGTGATAAAGAGCTTCCAGCAGTTTCTTAGTAAAATGATTGTCTTTCCTATGGAATTGATCAATAGTTCACATTTATTCAGTTTAGTAATGCTCAAATAATCTTTCACGAGAAAGAAAATATATCTGAATATTTCTTAGTGGCTTTCTATTCCTTTTAATATATCATTTATCCGTCTTTTGGCTTTTTTCCCCTGATTTTGACACAGCAGAAGAAGGTTGAGTATTCACTGTGTAGTTAATCTTAAGGGGATTCCCAATGCGGACTTGCCTACCTTTTTGCCATAGTGTTTTTTTTTTTTACCACAAAAACAGTTGGTGTTCAAAAAGTGACTATGGGATTCTTCTATCTTCCGTACAAGGAAGTAGGTCATAGTCTTCCCTCTTCATCCTTGTCTCACATCAGCTCTAGTAGAGTCACTCATGCAGAGAAAACATCTCCATTTCTGTCCTGTGCTCAAGAATCGTCCTTCACTGCATTAGACTCTCTTGCCTTCAGTGTTATTCTCCATCTTACTAAAACACTCAGTTCGCCAAACGTAAGTCTATTCCTTATGGACAAGAATTTATATTGAAAATTAACTTTTGTTACTGAATGCATCCTGGGCTTTTTGTTTTCTTGTGTGTATGGTTTGTTTATGTTTTTTTGTTGTTTGTTGGGTTTTTTTCGTCCTCAGGAAGAGCATCCTAGACAGATCAAAAGCAATGATATACAGGCCATAAATTAATAAGTCTTCAGTGGCTTGGAAATCATCTGTTTGATTTATGAAATTCCTGACGGAAGAGTTATTGTGCTGCCAACATAATTGTTCTTTTTGGTGCAGTTTTCGGCGCATTCCGGAATACACAGCGTTGAAAAAGTATTTAAATATGTGAAGTCCAGATCTGTCTTTCCATCTCTTTTTTTTCAGTTTTGATTCTAATAAAGAGACAGTGGTGCTGGTGGGGAAATAATATCGAAGCATCACAGAGCCTCAAAATAATCCACTGTGTAAAGTGTATAACAAGCAGGAGAAACAATATCTTGACAAGCTTCTTGTTTAGAAGAGCCGAATTAGTCAGTTCAATGTTTTTCAACATCAAACCCATGAGTGTTTGGGAGAAGTGGACAATATGAAATATGAAAAATGGGTAAGTGGCAAGTCTGTTTCCTAGAATCTGCATTTTCACCTGTCCTGTAAAGTTTTAGAACTCTGCAATTCAAAAAACCAAATATTTTGTTTGTAGTCTTTCATTTTAAACACTTAGCATAAAATGTTAAGCTAATTAGATCTAGTGTGACAGATTCTTCCAATGGTGAATTTTAATAGAGTATGAGATCCTTCTCAGAGTCCATTTAGAGGTCTTCATGTATTCTAATGGACAAAATCTACGGAGGGTTGTTGATGAAGTCTGTGGAGCTAGAGGGCTTCTTGGATGTAGTGGTTGCCTCAGAATGAGCTGAAATAGCTCTGGAGGACTCTGGAGCTGATGGTACTGGATAGTCTGTGCCCGAGCTAAGTCACGTTGTTAGTTCTTACCGATATTTCAGGTACAATTTTTCAATTTCTTTTAGCTTGAGTTTTCTTGATGCCATTGCTTTGATCTTCCTACTGTGATTGTATCCATCAACACACTTGACTGTCCAGTTGAAGTTCGCCAGCCAGTTTTCCTTCTTAATCAACAGGGTAATGTAACAAGTCTATCTTAGAAATGTTCTTTAAGATAGAGTAAGTCCATTTTGATGTCTGTCTTACTTTTGACTCTGAAGGAAGTAAAAGCTACTATCATACACTAAGTGGTGAGATTCAAGTGAAATAAATCCCAAACATAACTTTTTTTTTTTTCCCCCCTCAGCAAAAGAAAGACAGATACATCTGTGAGAAGAGGATCTTATTGAACTCTATGACTTTGCTTTTGGTTTCCCACAGAGGTTTCCAGGAAGGGCTTTATGATGGTGGGTGGGGCGGAATCTCACACCCAGCCTTCCAGCTTTTTCTGAATAAGCACTCATTCTATTGTGTCCTAACATAAAATTAATTTGCTATTAACATTGTTACATAAAACTATAAATTGCAAGTATACTATTTATAATTTTAGATTTAGTTACAATTCAAATCTATTCTTATTTTCATGTTGCATTTCTGTACTTGTTTTTGTTTTCTATGTGTATTTTTAAATCTGTTATTTTCCTATGTCTTCTCAGTATATGCAATAGTTTTTTAAAAGGAAGGAATACAGATCATATTGTTCCACACAAACATTGCAGCTGGAGAGAGAGCAAGAATGACACTTATAGTCTTCAGATAATCCTATTACACCTTTATCTACTCAATTGTTTATAACTTTCTGACACTTTCAGGCTTCAGGCTACAATTTTATAGTCTTGGCACAACCCTGAGTTTTTATCAAAAGCTATATGCAGCAAACCAAGTCTTTTTCCACTTTCAATATTTCATAATTAAGCAGAGGCCCAGCACATTGAGAACATATTCATCTCTAGAATGAGAGTTATCCTTATGAATCACATAAGTGATTTACATCATACCTTGTTCTCCAACAACAGGTTGTCATGGTTTAGGTCCACCCAGCTGGCAACTAAGGACCACATATGTGCTTGCTCATTCCTAGCCATAGCAAACGGCTTGAGGGTTGAGACAAAGGACAGGGAGGGCTCACTCCTCTGATATAGTCGTGAGTAAAAGACAGACTCAACTTGGGGAAACAAACCCAATTTAATTTAAACAAAAATCCACCACCACCTATTCAATAATTGAGTCACAGTAGGACAGTGATAAATACAACCAGCTCTTAAAATTAGCTTCCCCTCAACCCCTCCCTTCTTCCCAGGCTCGGCTCTGCTCCCAATTTTCTCTACCTCCTCCCCTCCAGTGACACAGGGGGACAGGGAATGGGGATTGTTGTCAGTTAATCACACATTATTTCTTCTGCTCCTTACCTCACAGGGTAAAACCTCACAGTCCTCCACTGCTGCAGTGTATCGTTCCTCCCACAGGAGACAGTCTTCCAAGAACTTCTGCCAACGTGGGTTCCTTCTGGAGGCTTCAACCCTCCCAGTGATGGACCACTCCACTGTGGGCTTTCCTTAGAGTCATGGCCATCTTTGGGCGCAGTGCAGCATCATGGGGTCCTCCATGGGCTGCAGGTGGGTTTCTTCTCCACTGTTAAGGTCCATGAGCAGCAGGGGGTCAGATTGTCATCTGACCACAGGTTGAAAGGAAATGGTTTCTCCGGTGCACTTGCCCTCCTCCTTCCTCACTGACCTCTGTGTCTGCGTGGTTGTCTCTCTCCTGTCTCATTCCTCTCCAAAACAAAAGCACTTGCCCAACAGGCTTTTCCACTCTTAAATATATTTATTGCAGAGGCACTTCCACCCCAGCTGATTGCCTCAGCCTTGGCCAGAGGCAGGTCCATCTTGGAGCTGGGTGAGCTTCTTGAAGGTTCTTACAGAAGCCACACCAGTAGCACCCTCACTGTCTACCAAAACCATGACGCACTGGTATCCATTTTTGCACCCATACATACATATCACATGTCAGATACAGACTCATAGCTACAGACAAGAGCTGCATGCAACAGGACTGGATGCTTTTGTTCTTTAACAAGAGAATTTTCCAGCAGAATTAAATAAATTCTTCTAATGTCTTTCTTGGCAAACTTAGTGATCCTGTATTTTTTAGTACCATTGATCACATCATGGGAATACCAATCCACAGAGTTCTTACAGAACTTGTCTGGATGGAACTGGGGACAAAAGTCACTTCATGGATAGAACATTTTCTCACGAACATCTAATACTCTTCCATTGCAACTCCCTTGATGATTAATTATCCAAATCTGAGTTTATGAGTCTGAAACTATAGATTTAAATCACTGTATACACTGTGCTGTAAGGAGCTGTCTAGGGTGGACACCTCCTCATAATGTTTGCATTCCTGTTTTTTATCCAGTTAGCTCTAGGTTGAGGTGAGAGTGTAAAGTGGAAAGGGAGGTGGAGAAGACAATGTGGGGAGTACTGCGTTGAGGGTATTGAATAAAGCAGAAAAATATGGACCCTTCTTGTGTGTGACTTTGTTATTATCAGCTACACAGGGTCAAGTTTTCTGGGCAGATCTGAGGCATCTGCCATATTATCTTAACTTCACTGGCCCTGACTGAATAAATTGAACTGATCTCTTTACAAAATGAAATATTTCTTTGCTCCCTCCTTTGAGGCTTGTAGACAATTTTCCTCTCTGAAAATATTTTAGTGCTATAAGTTTTAAACATATAATTACAACAGAAAAGATTGAATTAATGCAAACCCATGGTCTACCAATCTTCCATGGCTCAGAAACAGCACACACTTTGTAACTTCTCAGATTTTTTCCATCATGTGTATACACCTATTTTTCATCATTAAAATGGGCTATGTGAGGTCATTACCACTTCAAAGAGGTATATTGACACTCTCCTGCAGAACTGAAACAGAATAATTTCACAGAAGCACTTTTTTCCCCACCAACATGAGGGTTTCTAAGGTGTGTACTTATACTAAACCAGAAATTCTTTACTGGCGAACTGTAACAACCTGTAATCTGCTGACACACCCTGTAGCTTGTTAAGGTACATATTAGTATTTTCACATACAGTGGTTACAGAAAACTTATACATTTCATTAGTAGATCATGATTAGTGACCGTTTTAATACCAGAAAGTTTACAAGGCTAATCAAGTATAGGAAGGAGATAGAAAAGCCAAGAAAGTGTAAGTACGAATAGAAGACCTACTCAATGTTGTCTAATCAAATGAACTAAGTGGAATGACACTGCGTTTTCATTGAGATAATGACTTGATAGCTCTATGCTATCTATTATGATAAGAAGTATAACCTTCATCTATTCAGTTAAATCCTGTTAGAACTTGAACAAGTTTTATATTTGTTAAGCTGAGCTCCCACTTCCCTTTTGTAGAAAATTAGCTCAGCAGGCTCAGTCACCAGAATACCATGAGCTACAGTCAGAAATGGATCTGTGATTCCTCTCTAATGATAGAGCTTAAGAATGTGGAATACCTAGTGACAGCTGTTAGATGAAAATAATCATCCTTCAATCAGTGGGAATGATCTCACAGCAGGCTTCTATTGTTCTACAGCAAATGTTTAGAATAAAAATTTTATTGGTGCAGAAAGGAAAAAGAATTAAGCAATAAATAGCTTGTCAGAAACCCCATAGCAAGTTTGATTAGGGTTACATTATTACAAACATACTCCAGAGACAGAGAATAATATTCGGGATTTTTTCATCCAAGACTGGAGCACGTTGCCATCCCTGTTGATTACATTTTTCTTTCTTTTTTCATAAATGCTCAATAATAGGAAATGAATTATTTATGAAAATACAGACTTGAAATGCTGACCTGCAACTTCAATATAACATTAAAAATCAGCAATTTTACCACTAGTAACTAACAAGCTCTTGTGGTTTCACTGAAAGTCACAGAGTTGCACTGCTGAAGAGTTGTTGATGCCTCTCTATCAACTCTATACTTACTGCAATGGGTTCAGCAAAAGGCCATAATAATAAGCACAACCAAACAACTGATGCTATAGAACTGAACATTTACAACACATGCATTTGCAGTAGGATTACAGGATAGTCATCCTAAACTAAAATCATCATAATAATGCATTTTAACTGCTTGAAAAAACGCAGGGAATAAGTCAGATTCTGCGGTACTGCTCTCTGAGCTTGCAACATCTTCTCAGATGAATAAACTTTTTGTAACTAGAAAGGATGAATTAAGGCCCGATCTAAAAGAGATAATGAAATCAGTATCTTGTATGGGATTTGGTGTATATTTTACTGTCCAATTGCCCAAGAAGGTAACATGGCAAGAGTGAATGTGCAGTGATTATATTCCTTAGTAATGCTTCACACTGTGATTGGGTTTACAACAGTGTCAAATAATGAATTAATCAATTAAAAATAAGATTTTTCCCACCTTCTTTGAGTTCTTTTTTAATAAGCCTTTGGCAGTGTTAATTTAGATGTGCCTCTCTAATTATTATGGTCCCAGAACACACGGAGGTGTCCTGTTGTGGTTTAGGATTTGACAGGGTTTTGGCAGTAGCAGAGGAGGCTGCCGTTTTTGTTTGGGGAACTTGCAGTGGCAGGGGATGGGACTGTTTAAGGCAGTCCCTGTAAGTGGCTCCACAAAAAGAGCACCCCCAGTTCCAGTTTTGGCCCTGCCTCTGGCCCAGGCTGCACCAGTCAGCACCTATCCCTCTGTGGATAGGCCTATTCAAGCAGGGAAACACCTTTCGGTTTTGGAGTGCTCTTTTGTTTTGTTGGAGGTAGGGTGGAAAGAAGGATGACCATGCGGTCACCGGAGCAGCCAGAAGAAGTTTGCAGAATACATTCTGGTACAGTGGTTTTTCCTTTGATCTATGGCAAGTCGGCTGAAAGCCACAACCTCCTAGAGCACTGCTGGGAGAGGTAGACAGGCTGCAAAGAGCCCAGCAGAACAGAGACGTGGGACTTCTGAAAAATGTCATGACTTCGAGGAGGCTTGACAGTGGGTCAGCTCAGTACTGGGAGGATTGACGCCAGGAGCACACCCCCATGTGGACCGGAGGCGTTTACGTCAGCCTGTCTCCTGTCGGGGGTTGCCATGTGGCCAGAGGGAACTGTGAGTCATGTTTTCCATGGAGCAAACAGCTGGAACAATCTGGAAAGAGTTAAGACTGACTGGACACTACATCCTGTGATCTCCCCACTCTGGCACTGAAGGGGTGTGTGGAAGGGGTGGTAACGCAGGTCCCAGAAAAAAGGGAGGGGTGGGGGAAGGTGTATATAAGATCTTGTTGTTCTCTTTCTGTCCTAATTTAATTGGTGATTGGGTTGTGATTTTGTTTGAATTAAACTGATTTTGATTCCAGTAGTCAAGTCTGTATTTTGCCCGTGACCGTAAGTGGCAAGTGAGCCCTCCCTTGTTCCTTGTCTTGACCCTGAGGTTGTTTTTCTCCTCCTGGAGAAAATAGAATGACAGCGTGGCTTCAGTTGCCAGCTGGGTCTAAATCATGACAGCTCCATTCTGTGCACTGAAGAGACTTACCACTCATAAACACTAAGATTTTGGAAAAAACAAGTCATTGGTTGAAATGTCCTGTCTAGGGAACCCCACTGACCTCTTTGGTAGAACTGAGACTGGATGTGATCCAACAGATTTTTCTAGAACATGCACTATATTCATGTGACACATGTATGAATATAAATTCAACTATTATGTGACTAAAGATACAGTGTCTTTAACTGATTTTTTCAGAAAGAAAGCATATCCTTCACAAAGGAGAATTCATTACAGTGCACGCTATTTAAGAGCTTGTTCTTTTCTCATTATCTTTGCCTTATGTCAGCAAAAAATCATGCTATGAAAAACTGTGTGGTAAGATTTTGTTATCATGCTGTCTGATCGCTTGACTCTAGGCAAGAACAACTGTAGTTATGCTCAAACGCAGGGACTGCTTTTGAAGTAAGATGGTGTTTACTGAATAGCCTTGCTGTGGTTATGAAATTAAACAAAAAGAGAGTGGAGAAAGAAAACTGGCTCCCTCTCAACCTCTATGAAGTTACTTTCACAAAAATTTTCCAAACCTATCTTTATTTCAGATGAGAACACTGTACTGTATCTGCAATACTGTTCAAAATATTTCACTGATTTTTTTTTTTTTTTTTAATGTAACTGCTATTTTTTTGTCTATAGCAATTATGTTCAAGTTTAGGGTATTTGGATGCCACTCAGGAAAGACATGTGCCAGAGCATTTGGTTACAAAACACATTAGTACATCATTCTGTTCCTTATTTCGGATGATGGGTTGCCTGAAGGAGGATAAATGGCTCATAGAGTTCTCAATGACCTAAAAGCAGGACCATCTGTTGAAGTCATCAGCGACTTAGTGGTTGAGCTTAGCAGCTGGGAAGCCTTCAATTCATCAGCTCTTCTCCAATCAGGTAGGCATCTCTGAAGTCAGTGGGAATTACTGTAATAGATTGTCAAAGAGCTAAGACAATGATAGGAGATTTTCCCATTTTGAGATGATATCCACACTTCAAATTATTTCCATAAGCAGATTTTTAGTTGTTCATGTACCTGGCTCTCTACAGCTAAAACTGCTCCACATCTGTTCATACTGGTTGGAGAGATTTGTCATAATACTTGAAAGTGATACAGATCCACTGGACCCTTAGTTCTGATACTGTTGGTAAATTTGAATACTCAGATTCGCATATGTGCTTCTAAGGAATTATGGCTTGTGAATTTCATCACCCTTGGAAAAACAGAGCATGAAAAGCCAGAGCAAAGGAGGGGGCTAATG
This sequence comes from Bucorvus abyssinicus, assembly GCA_009769605.1. Lineage (NCBI taxonomy): Eukaryota > Metazoa > Chordata > Aves > Bucerotiformes > Bucorvidae > Bucorvus > Bucorvus abyssinicus. The sequence goes on from CM020063.1 coordinate 5,128,869, forward strand.
TTTTTCTGGAACAAAAGAACAAACTGGTTTTTTATGGCCCATGAAAGATCAGAAAGTTCTGTTTTCCATTTCTACTTAAGCTAGAGAAATGTTTTTGTTTACAACTAGATTAATATTTTTTTAAGCTGAATCACAGATCTGAAGTCATATTTAAACATGGGAAAAATTCTGTGAATCAAAGTGGAACACACAATGGATGCTGAGTGTAGGATGTTTTAGTTATTTGCTAAGGAAACAACAGCGATAAGAGTGTGCCTTAAATCTACCTTTTCTGAGAGGTGCATTGCTTAGAATTGTAAAGTATGATCTCAGTGGAACTTTCCTCAAATGTAGGAAACTGATCCATTACCTTTGAAACTTATTCAGAGAATCTGGGGGAAAGGGTGAGGCTGGTCATTCTTGCAAAAGATCTCAGCTGTTCTTTTCCCCAGTTTCAGAGACTAAATTATTATTTTTTAAAGTTATTTAAAAACAGTAATAATAGAAGAAATTCCCTTCTTTGCTTGAGAGAATGTAAACAAGGAACTCTTATTTTCTAAACCTCCATGTTGAATAAAAGTGTAAATGACAACAACTGTCGAATAATAAATTATGTCTCTTCATGTATTTGTCAAAATTTTTACAACTTGCTAAAATATATGGCAAGTCATTTAGAGTTTGTATTTCACCTCTACATCACCCGTATCTCCTTTGCCTGGCAGCTACACTACACAAATCCCCATCCAAGTATTGGCACTGAAGTTTCAAAGGAGTCCTTAAGTGCAAAATTATAACACCCTTATGTGCTGCTAACAAAATTCTCTTCACCTAAGTGAAAGATTTTGATATAACTGTTGGAACAAAAAGTGCTACTGGAGCTTAAAATTATTTTGATTTTTATAACATGCAAATTCAAAACCTAATGTGAAATGTCAAATCTGATATGCTAAAGAAGATTTTTTTTTTTTTTCCCTCTTGGGAGGAAAAAAGGAGGGAAACAAGGACTAGACTGCAAATTTGCTTGCATGTCCAGAATAAGGGTCAATATTATTTTGATATGTGTTCATTGTAGAGCTTTGCTAGATTATAGTTGTTTCCTGAGTCTCAACTCAAAGCCTAACAAAATGGGAGAGAAGAAATCCATTAACTATGAAAGAATTCAATTGAAGTTTGTTAAGGTTTTTTTTGCATTTCTCTGCTTATTACGCACCAGTTCAGCCCAGAAAGGGTCAAAAAATGATGAGAAATAGGTTTATCTCGCTTCTATTTTAACACATCCATCAAAATCTTTAATGCATAAATCTTAGGAAATTATTAAAGAAAGAAAATTATCTTGTGCTACTTGGTATTTTCTTTGTGACTTTCTACAGCTGAGGCTACATTTTCCTTGTGGATCAAAACAGCATTCTTTTTTATTATTATTATTAATTTCAAGGAAAATTTATAACCTCACAACTTCTAGAGAAGAACTTGAATGACATTGCAAATGCACTCTCTCATGGTTAACACCCACTAAGGGGGAAAGAAATATACTGAAATACCATTTAAAATTGTCTCAAGATTTTAAGTTGGCTGGCATTACAGTTTCTACATCCTTCGTTTGTCAATACTGGATAAACATTTTAAAGACCAGAACAGATTAGTGGATATCTTCTGAACTATGAGGAAGTTTTGATTTTTGAGTGTCCTGTTGTGCTTTTTTATATTAGATTGTATTATCACAGTGAGAAAATTTGTGTAATCTTCTCTGAAGGAGTACAGATAACCTTTTTTACTTTCTCCAAGAAACTAACTAAATAAATACAACTAACATCTTTTGGTGAGCAAACAGTATGTGATCCGTTCAGCAACAGCTATTATATTAGAAACCGCTGTATGTTGCAAATCCACCTTGTGGGACTACTTGGTTTGAAATAGCCATCCCTCACAGAGTGAGACTAAAAAGTCACAAGAGAACTTAGAGAAGGTTAATAGATCTCACTTCCCAGCTGGCGGGAATACCCTGGGAAATAAAATGAGTTATAGACAACCTGAAAGTTCAGGTTTATATTTTTTTCTTTTCTTTTCTTTTTTCTTTTCTTCCTAAAAACTAAAAAAAAAAAAAAAATAAAAAAAATAAAAAAAAAATTGGCGAGTTTCTTGTCAATTGGTATTTTTGTGATTGTTTGGTGGAAACAAGCCTTGAGGCAAAAACTCTTGCAGAATTGGAAGCCGATTCCTTGCAGTCAGTCATTATCGCGTAGAAATCTTACTGGGAGCGAGAACTGGGAATATCAAAGTACTAATTCAGAATATTGTTCTATATCTTCCTTCCACGTGGAAGCATTTTCCAAACATGTTGTGTGGTTCCTACTAGAAACTTGAACAACATTTCTTTTAGCCTTTTGATGCCAAGTGTGGGGTACCTGGGGGAAGATTCTGGTTCCTTAATCATCCAGGAAATCTCCTATCGAGGACATAACACACTGTGGTTTGCAAACAAGAAAGATGATGTAGGCAGGGAAAAAAAGGATGGGTAGAGTCACAGTTCACAGGGATACGGAGGTGCACACCCAGTCCTTGGAACAAGGAGGCACTCAACAGTGGGCTGCTGAAAAGGCCACTGTCTCATGTAAAAATCATTGCCTATTGGACCTGTGTATGGTACAAGCTCCTGCCTGTCACTAAGTTTTGTGAAGTCTATGCAGTTGCATAATTACCCTCAGGAGTAAGTCAACATACTGTAATTAATACAGCAACAGCAAAGCAGCTGATCAGAAGTGACTTGTCTATCGGAAATGATCAATACCTTCCCACTGCTGTTGTAGGGCTCTTGTGTTATAAGTTCAGAGAAAGAATGGTGAGAATTAGTCAAAAGAATCCTGTTTAATATTCTCCTCTCTTAAAGCTTTCTTGACATCAATATTGCTCTGCCTTCTTCCTATTCAGTACTCTGCACATTATCTGGCAGACCTCCATATCACCCATTCTCTTTCATTATACAGTATTCCTCCCTCCCCAAGATGTATTTCCTCTTTTGACTGGAGGAACCAGATTTTCTCCTTTGTACTTTCAACACTTAAATAATTCCCGGGAACCATTTTATATGGTTTGCTGGTCAAGTGGAGAGTCAAAAAGTCAGGCTATTCTGTTAGTCAGCGTTCTATGGTCCCATTCCCCGCTGAATGACTGAGCAAAAACTTAGTCCTCATAGTTGTGACCCTTGGCTGTTCCATGTTTGACCAAGAGGTAGGAGCGGGAGTGCAGTTGAGAGCTCTTTGGCAGGGCAGTTATGTTATTTGGAGGAAGTTAGACTGCTTTGTTGAACTGGCCTGTTAAAATCACCCTCTGTATAGTCAGCATTGAATCATGTCCCTAAATTGGAGCAATATTGATTTGATGGTGGGACTGTACAGTGGCTGACAAATTGATTAGATGGTCACATCCAGAGGGTAGTGGTCAAAGGCTTGATGTCCAGATGGAGACTGGGGACAAGTGGTGTCCCTCAGGGGTCTGTACAGGGAGCAGTGCTGTTTAATAGCCTCATCAATGGCATAGACATAGACATAGACACAGACAGTTGCATCGAGCGGCACCCTCAGCAAGTTTGCCAACAACACCAAGCTGAGAGGTGCAGTTGACACACTTGATGGATGGGATGTTACCTAGAGGGACTTAGGCAAGCTGGAGAAGTGAAACCGTGTGAAAATCATGGGGTTCAATAAGGCCAAGTGCAAGGTCTTACATCTGAGTCAGAACAATTCCCAGTATCAATGCAGGCTGGGAGATGAAGGGATTGAGAGCAGCCCTGTGGAGAAGAACGTGAGGGTATTGGTGGATGAAAGGCAGGACATGAGCTGACATTAAGTGCTCGCATTCTAGAAAGCCAATCTCATCCTGGGCTGCATCCAAAGCAGCATAGCCAGCAAGTTGAGGGAGGTGATCCTGCCCGTCTGTTCCGCTCTAGGGAGACACCACCTGGAATACTGTGTCCAGGTCTGGAGATTTGAGCACAAGAAAGACGTGGACCTGTTGGAGCAGGTCCAGAGGAGGCCACAAAAATGGTCAAAGGGCTGGAATGTCTCTGCTGTGAGGACAGGCTGAGCGAGTTGGTGCTGTTCATCCTGGAGAAGAGAAGGCTCTGGGGAGACCTTAGTGCGGCCTTCCAGTACAAAAAGGGGCCTGTTAGAAAGATGGAGGCAGTCTTTTTATCAGGGCCTCTTGTGACAGGTCAAGGGGTGATGTTTCATAACTGAAAGAGAGGAAATTCATTTTTGCAATGAAGCTAGTGAACTACTGGTCCATGTTGCCCAGAGAGATGGTAGATGCCCCATCTCTGGCAACATTGCAGGTCAGGTTGAACCTTGGGGCTCTGAGCAGCCTGCTGTAGTTGAAGATGTCCCTGCTAACGGCAGGGGGTTTGGACTAGATGACCTTTGATGGTCCCTTCCATTCCAAAACATTCTGTGATTCTGTGATTCTATGAGTTATCTCAGTGAATCGCCTAGTATACTGGCCAGCATGTCAGGTACCAATAGAGTCCGATGGCCTTAGGAAAGAAAGCTGTGGTCCTGGCTTGTACTTCAAAAAAATCAAGGATTATTTTTGATGGTCTTGCAGTTGAAAGATTGTTCTGCAGCTAATAAAATGCTGCAATTCTGAGGCAATCAATGTGCCTCAGGCAAAACCTAGGAGGGCCACTACGTTTGGCAAACACTTCAGAAGATGAATTTTTTGTTATGAGGTCTAGGCATATACATTACATGAGTGCTTCTAGGGGGGTGGGGGATGGGAAAGTATCCTATGGAGATTTTTGAAGTCACATCTGTGTAGGAATTTTGTTCAACAAGAAGAAGAAGATGACTGCAAGAGTCAGGGCAGTTAGAAGTATCTGGGCTTGTGCTGGGGCATGAAGGTTTTGAGTAGATCTCCTAAAGACAGAAGTAAAGAAGAAGAAAAATATAACACTCACAGTGGTACAGCTTGGAGACTAGGCTGGAAGTTAGACAACACAGACAATTTTTCAAGGATTTATTTGATGTGACTATGTACTATTTTTTTGCTCAAGATATTCCAAAACTGCTTGTTGGTTTAGGTGAATAAACTGGATCTGTTTCGTATGTTTTGGGTCTATTCCAAGTAATTAAGCTGAGTAGCTGGTTGAGATAAGTGATATTCTATGTTGCTACATCTTTGAAAAGCCACATCTCCATAAAAAAAAAAAGGAAAAAATCAATATTATTACATGGATTGGAAAAGACATTGTTTTTTCTTTATTGCAGAAGAGGATGTCAGTGTAATTTCATAAAGTGAGACGATATCTCCTGTTACCAAGCTGGGTGGTTGCTTGCTTGTTTCTGGTATCTTTTTTCCTCCCTCTTCCTAGCAACCAAGGAACACAATATTATCAAGCTAAGGGAAGTAGTCTCTACTCAATAAGAATTAATTGCCCTTTGCAATAGAGAAACCTGTTTTCTGAAATCTCTGTGCCTCTTAGATCCACTTATACCCACACAGCCACCTACAAGCCTCAGGGCACAAAGAGATGTGGATGGGGCTGTTCCAAGTATTCCACTTTAAAATCAAGCACTTGGGTATGATTCTCAAGCATATTACTGTAAAACTGTAGTAAGTCCAGAATAAAGCTGTTGCAAGATGGGAACAACTTTTCATTGCTTTTTAGAATTCTATGGTTCTTTACCCAAGCCATACTCTTTTCTTTCTCCCTGATATTCTTTTCTCTTTCCTTCCTTCTTAAGTTAATCATAATTTTTTTTGAAGTTGGACACTAGCTTGCAGTGTTATACTCCAGGAGACTGTGACAGCGAATGCCGTTTTCTGCTTTTTCTTTCATAATACCCATTCAAAATATAACCGAAAATAATAATGACAGCAGTCATGTTCTCAAATACTGCACTATGACGGAGCTTTCAGTCGTATTCTGAAACCAGGGGTTTATCTTTCCTAGATAAATTGAGTCTTACCTATTATAATGAAGATACGAATTTACAGATGGAAATTGTGTTCACTCTGCATTAATACCAAAGAATACTTTTGCTCTTGCATCTTCATATAAATGGTATCACGCTAGGAACCATTTTTTCTTTTTGATAAATTTTATACGTGTTATCATAAGCCAGAAATTATTTATCATTCTGTAGAGTACAGGACACATTCCTGGTGTCTCTTGGGCAAGTCATCATGTTTTACATTGGATTCCTATCAGTCTGAAGCAAAAACAGGCAATTAATTATTGTCTAGATGCTTCCTATTCCGGATTTTATGGATTAGGACAAGACTTTACCTGTCTGTTCTTATTGGATTGTGGAGCTCAGTTGCCCTTCTAAAACAAAAACACAAACAAAAAGCCAACAACCAAAAAAACTTTCAGTAGACTGTTAGCCATTGTTCAGCAAATACGCTAAAATTTGTTTTCTTTCTGTTTATCACTGTAATAAGTATCATGACTTAATGACCAAGATAAGTTCTAATTTCAGCCATGCAAGATCAGAGGGTTGAAAATGCCATTTTTAGGCCTTTTTATTCAGTGGAGAGGACAAATAATGTACCAAATGTTCCCAGACTTGGGCTTTATTTAAAATTTCTGAAAGTCTGAAGGTGGAAGAACTGTTCATCCTGAGGCCATCCAAAAGCTAAAAAGTACTGCTGCCATACCAAACAAGCATGAAAGGAAACCTCATTTTCTGTCCCTCTCACAAAACTGTCTTCCCTGTTACCATTCATGCAGTGAATATTTTCATCCTACCTTGCGCGGTTATGAGTAGTCTGGGAGACGTATTGGGGACTGTATTTCACTTAAGAAGTGAGTGCCAGAAAGGAAAACACCCAGAAAAAAATAGATATTTATTAAAATAAAAAGGAAGAAGCTGCGCTTCTGAGATCAGGAAGCACTTAGAAGTCTTGTTTTAGAGATGCTATACTTCTTCGGACATGCCACATTTTGTTGTGTCAAACATGCTTCTCCATGTGAGAAATGATGATATGACTAATACTGAAAGATGCATAATACAACAACATGATGTGTCAGAAGAAACGTTTGCAAAACATATTGCCCCAAAATCTTTAACCTATCCCTTTTCTTGAAACAATTTAGAGTACAACTTGTCTTTTCAGAAATTTTTATGTTTTGCCTTAGTTATTATGGGCAAATTCCAAGGAATTATTTGTATATTATCACAGGCTAATAAACTCCTCCTGTCAAGAATATATGGCACAGTTTTCTGTTTTGATGTCTGGCTTCTAGTGCAGCAATGACACTGACAGGATTCATATCTGTGTATTCTGCCAATGAGTAACAGCTTTAGGGTAGAAAAGACTAGTGTTAACTGTATAAAGTAAAGCATTCAGAGTGTCAAGAGTGAAGAAATTGAGCTTTTGTTTATCTTACCAATAAGGTTAGAATTTCAAAAATGCTTCCCTGGACACAGAATTTAAGCGTAACACAGAGCAAACCAACCTAAAAGGATAAAAATTAATTGACTTTCTGTTCTGGTATGTCACCTGTGCAGTTTAAATGGTAGCAAAGGGCGTGATAATGAAACAGGTTTAAAAATAATCATTATGGAAACTTCTGTACCTGAATAGAACCACGGGACAAAATAATGATTGAAGTAAAAATGCTGGAAGGAGCTTGTGGAATTTGAAGCCTTTTGTTTGAGATTGCCAGCAGAAAAGAACCAGAGTAGTGTTAACCGTGATGTTAATCGTGACAGTATATGAATGGGAACTGTTATCTTACAAGTGACTGCCTCCAGATTTATAAATTTCCCTAAAACTGAGCATGTCCAAGAGGATTTGTAGGCATTTTAAGCTGTGGGTGAAAAAAAATCTGGATTACATCTTGGATGGGTTTGTGTGAGATAAAAGAAGTTTCAATAAATTGTGGGGAAAAAAGTACAGATTAGTGATAGCAAAAAAAAAGTTATGATAGTGATAGCATCGATGTGTAGAAACAGACAAAAGACAGAGGACTGATAAAGATACTGGATACAGGTATATAAGCAATTTTAATTGTAACTGTAATTCTAATTCTAATGCTAAACCTAATTCAGATTGCCTGCTTATTGGATATATGTCAAGCCTTAGAAAAATTTGGAGATAACTAGTAGAAATTCTGCCTCAGAGGCTGAGGTTACAGTATAACAGCTAGAATTCAGCTTGCCTGAAATTAGCTACCCAAACAGTGATCTTCTTGCCCACCCTTTGATCAGAGAGGACTCTCATCTGATTCATTCAATACTATGGTAGGAGGGATGAGATGTCAGAACTTTTCCATTGACCTGACAAACCAGGAAAAGGAAGATGATTCTACACAGCCAGCCGGGCTTCACTAAGGGCAATTCTTGCCTGATCAACCAGTGGCCTTCTGTGGTGGAGTGGCTACATTAGTGGACAGGGAAGGAGATATGGATGTCATCTATCTGGACTTCTGTAAGGCCTTTGACACTGTCACCCACAACATTCTTCACTCTAAATTGGAGAGAATGGATTTGATGAGTGGACTGTTCTGTGAAGAAATTGGTTGGATGGTCACATCCAGAGGGTAGTGGTCAAAGGCTTGATGTCCAGATGGAGACTGGGGACAAGTGGTGTCCCTCAGGGGTCTGTACAGGGAGCAGTGCTGTTTAATAGCCTCATCAATGGCATAGACATAGACATAGACACAGACAGTTGCATCGAGCGGCACCCTCAGCAAGTTTGCCAACAACACCAAGCTGAGAGGTGCAGTTGACACACTTGAGGGATGGGATGTTACCTAGAGGGACTTAGGCAAGCTGGAGAAGTGAAACCGTGTGAAAATCATGGGGTTCAATAAGGCCAAATGCAAGGTCTTACATCTGAGTCAGAACAATTCCCAGTATCAATGCAGGCTGGGAGATGAAGGGATTGAGAGCAGCCCTGTGGAGAAGAACATGAGGGTATTGGTGGATGAAAGGCAGGACATGAGCTGACACTATGTGCTCGCATTCTAGAAAGCCAATCTCATCCTGGGCTGCATCCAAAGCAGCATAGCCAGCAAGTTGAGGGAGGTGATCCTGCCCGTCTGTTCCGCTCTAGGGAGACACCACCTGGAATACTGTGTCCAGGTCTGGAGATTTGAGCACAAGAAAGACGTGGACCTGTTGGAGCAGGTCCAGAGGAGGCCACAAAAATGGTCAAAGGGCTGGAATGTCTCTGCTGTGAGGACAGGCTGAGCGAGTTGGTGCTGTTCATCCTGGAGAAGAGAAGGCTCTGGGGAGACCTTAGTGCGGCCTTCCAGTACAAAAAGGGGCCTGTTAGAAAGACGGAGGCAGTCTTTTTATCAGGGCCTCTTGTGACAGGTCAAGGGGTGATGTTTCATAACATGAAACATGGTCCATGTTGCCCAGAGAGATGGTAGATGCCCCATCTCTGGCAACATTGCAGGTCAGGTCAGGTTGAACCTTGGGGCTCTGAGCAGCCTGCTGTAGTTGAAGATGTCCCTGCTAACGGCAGGGGGTTTGGACTAGATGACCTTTGATGGTCCCTTCCAATGTAAAACATTGTGAGATCATCTTTTCTAATAGGATTATTAAGCTGCTAAGGAAGGTTTTAAACCAGGTTCAGTGGCTGATGGAGACCAAAGAACATCGAAAAGTGGAAGAATGAAGGATAAGGCAGAAATATGTACCGTACAAGCAACAGGGGACCTTTCACATTCCCGTTGAGAAGTTGGGTGACAAGCCTATCTTGTGTTCCTGTCAAAAAGAAATGCATCCGTCAAAACACGCACCAAAAGTAAAAGTAAACAAAAAAGTATGGATATGAAAGGTTTTGTGTAGTCACGGAGCTGTGGAAATACAGAGATGTTGTGGGATAGTTTACATTGTGGAAATACTATTGAAGTGATGGATATAGGCTCGGTTGGGAAAGACAGGTGGGGAACATGAGCCAAGAGAGATGACTTTTGTCTAACAAGAAGCAGGTGGGATGCAATTAGGCTGTATTTTGGAAGACATGATAGGCATGTTAGAGAGATTATGAGTTAGGATTTGAGATGAGGTTAACTAAAGTGTAACAGACTTTCTGGCCAAGAAGTTGGATGAAGGCTTCTTCCTACATTTGACAGTCTCTGGTTCTCACGGGTCTTCCTGGCTGCAGTCTCTGGTTCTCATGGGTGACTTCAACTAACTGAGCCTCTGCTGAAAGGTTCATGTGATGCGGAGACTGGATGACATGGAGATTTCTAAATTGTCAGGGGCATTGTCAGTAATGCGGGAGCTGAAAGGGCTGGCAAGAGGAGGTGTTTTACTGTTTCTGCTATTCATAAATAAGGACTAAGTGACCAAGTAAGAGAAGTTTGAGAACCTGAAGGAAGTGAAGAAGACAAGTAGTTGATTAAAGACCCAGGAATTGAGGGAAGTAAACTTTGGCTTGCAAAGTGAAAAGGTAGACATGTTCCTTGTGGAAGATGCTCTGAAAGATAGTAGGACCCAGAAGAATCCTGATTGTCAGGACAACCACTTCAAAACCAAAGAACTGCCTATCTTGATTTGCAGGCAAACAGGCATGACAAGAGGCCAGCTCATATGATAAGGCAATTCCACACTGATGTCAAACTCAAAAAAGTAAGTATATAGGAAGTGGAAGCAGGGCAAGACAATCAAAGGGAAATACAAAAGTGTCACCCAGTCATGTTGGGATGGAATTAAGGAAGATCAAAGCTACCTTGAAGTTGACATAGCAGAATAAGATGGAGAACAAAACTAAATGGTCTTCTACATGTAAAAAACATGGTTGAGATACTCATTGACTTCTTTGTCTAAGTCTTTATCAGACCACATCTGCTACTGGGCCTCCCTGGTGTCTCTGTGTAGTTGCAGATTCTGATAGAAAGGTACACTACCAAGAGTAGAAGAGAATCAAGTAAGGGATGACTTAGTTAACTTGGGTGTATAGAAGTCCTTGAAACCCGATAGAATATGTTGAAGGACCTGCATTGTGAGGCTGTTCAATGTCATTTGAAGAGTTAAAGTAACCCTGGTGATAGGAAATTGAAAAGGTTTCAGCCATATCCTAAAAAGCTAAAGAATGATTCAGGGAACTAGAGGTTGGTCAGTCTCATCTCTGTCCCTGAGAACAAATTTCAAGGACAGAAAAGTGGCTGAGAACAGCCAGAATGGATTTACCAAGGTTAAATTAAGCTTGACCAACCTGATTGCTGTTGTATTTTGAAGTCACTACCTCTGTGGACAAGACAAAGGCAGAGAAAGTGGCTTACCTTGACAATAGCAAGGCTTCTGACAGTCTGACACAGTATCTTTCCAGTTGGAGTGAGGAGATATTGACGGCATTGGTGAATCAGGAGACGGTTAAACATCTGACAGAACTGTCAGGCTTGAAGGGCAGGTGTCACAGATTTTGAAATCTAACTGGCTGTCGGGTGTGAGTAATGTTCCTCAGGGCTACTGGTCAGAGGGAGTTCAATGGACTGGAGGAGGGGTCTGACAACAAACTTAGGAATTTCAACAGTCAAATGTGAATTCCTGTGCTGGAGACAAAAATAGTCCCACGCCTTAAGACATGTTAGCGACTGACTGGCTAGATGGTAACCTCGTATCTCCTTGTATCAGGATAGAGGTTTTGACAAGATGTTGAGAGGTGAAGAGGAGAGAAGAAGAGACAGGTAATCTTTCTGTAATATATATTTAAAAAAGAAAAAAAAAAGCAAAGCAGAGGATCAGTATTTGAGATTTTTTTTTTTGAGAGAGACTGATTTCTCTTACATTCACTCATGTTTTGAGGTTGCAGACTACTGGATAATAGGGATTTCTGAAATCCTTGACTTTCAGCTACTGCTATTCTAAACAAACCACAACGCATTTCCAAATTGTTATTTGTCATCCACGAGCATATATTTGACTGAGTGATTCCTGAAAAAGTTTGCAGGTCTAGAGGGTTTGGCAAATTTGAGGTTATTTGCTGCTCCAGTGGTTGGTGTCAGGACTGCTTTAGTACTACAGGCAGAATTTTGTGATCCTTATCAGGATTGTTACCCATGCGAGCAAAGAATAGTCCATTCATGAGCGTTAGCAATAAAGCCTACAAAAGGATAGTTCCTAGTCTTTAAATTACTAGCAAGAATGTTTGGCTGTTAGAACTCTGATTGTGCTATCAGTGTGAAGCATATTTTACTTCAGATTATAAATAAAACAGAAAGTCATTCTATCCCATTGTAAGAAAGCGTTACAAGACTCCATGAAGTGAAACACTGGCCCGTTAAATCTCCTGATATTAACAGCTACAGTAAGAGTCTTGCCTCTATCACTAAGGTAGTAAAGTTATATAAATATTTTAACAGGTATTTCTGTTGTGGTGCCTGGAGAAATTACTCATTGAAATGCTTAAAATGAACACCTGAGGAGTTCATCAAACTGAGTGTAATGCATAGTGGTTTGAATCACAAGAATAAGAAACAATAAAAGTTTGGTAAAGCTTTTCTCAGAGGTGGTAATACAGCTTTTAAGAGTTTTTCACTCCGGCTGTTGGCTAAGAAAGGCTTATCAGAATTTTATGCATGGGACTGTAATGTGAAAGACATTATAAGGCTCTAAGGGTCTTACGGGAACCGTATGGAACTCATAGCAGCACATAAATAAACGCACTCTAATATTATAATTGGACATGGGAGATTGTATTCATGCAGGATGTTTTTGACAAATACTGTGTTTTTAATTAAATTAGTTCTTGATCTTATTTTTATTTAACAAATAAAAATTATTAGATCACCCTCCAACACCCCCGCACACACCCACTCTCCCCCCGCCCTCCCCCCTACTTTTTGTGGCATTTTCTTATGTTTTACTATTTGCCAGGGGGAAAAAACCCAACAAAAACCAACAAACCAATTGAATTCTTTTGGCTTGGTAAGAATAAAGCAAAGCAGAAAGCATTTAATGCTTGTAATACTTCAAACTCTTTAGCTTTCTACCGTGTGCTTTTAAATCATACAAAATATTCATTTTAGAATTAATAATACATGTATCCATTATCAACAGAGAGAACAGTTAATCATTATCACTTTGTTTTCTATTATTCCGCCTTTTTCCCTGTTTCTCCCAAATAGTCTTCAAAAAATCTTTAGTGAACTTCTGGCTCTTTTGTCCAAATTAACTCTACTGTAGGAACAGAATTATATATGGATGTTTTTAAGATCCTCATTTTGACAATTCAACAGCATTAAATTACTTAATAGTTGTCCTTAAGGGATGATATAAAATGGAAGAGATAAAATTATAAAAAAGACGTAATTATCAGGAGTGGTAGAACTTTAAATGGAGAAGATTATTTTCTCAGAAATGCCTAAAGCAGGCCAAGTCATAAAAAAAAAATAATGGAAGAGCAATGAAACAAGATGATTACTCAACACCCATGTTGTCACAGAATGTTCACTTTACCTTTGAAAGTAAAAGAAAAATTGGAAAAAAGTGAAAATCCTTTAGTATGTTGATTAAGAAACTGGGAAACCAGTATAGAAAATGAATAATTCCACCCTCCACCTCCCTTTTCTTCTTTTTGGATGGATTTGTCACCTCAGGCTGTTCAGTTTTTTACTACTTTCTTTAAACATTAAAGGCTATTGGGTAGAGAGGTATCTTTCCCCTTAAAAGAAAAGAAAATTGTTTAGTAGTCAACCTTTATTTGGGAAAACAAAAACAAAAAAACAAAACAAACCCCAAACCAAAACAACCATCCAAAACATCAAAGGAAAAACTTTACTACATTTGAAGGAAAATTAATCCATAATTTGGACAACGTGGATTTGAACCCAGGCTGTAAGTTGTAGTAAATGTCCTTGTTTTCCTGGGAATCACTCCTTTTTTAGGTGCAAAAAGACACATCTTCCCAAACGATTGTATTGCTTAGGCACAAACGGTTTTTAAGATGCAGGTTTTTAAGACTGCTTTAACCAGAGCCATGAAATTTGCTTGCTTTGTAGGGAACATTCTCAGAACTAAGTTTGCACTAGGGAAGGAACCATACAAAAAAATATCTGGCTGTCAGTTAGCAACAACTTCTGCAATAAAACATGAGTTTCATCTTCCACTTTGTCAAGGGTAGTTCATTAGTCTTTACATAGTTTTATGTCTGTGTGCATATACTTTAGAATGGCCAGTAAAAGTGGAGGGCTAAGAAGGTAGAAATAAACATAAGAATAAAATAAGGCAGTTCAAATTTCGTTAATTGAAATTTAACTTTTAGAAAAGTTACGTGACAATGAAATAATCTGGAAGTATCTCAGGGCTTCAGGCTTAATGTCCAGTAGAAAATCATAGAATTACAGAATCAATTGATTGGATGAGACCTTTAAGATCATTGAGTCCAACAGTTCACCCAGCACTGTTAGGTCACCACTAACCCCTGCCCCTCAGCACCACATCGACTTGGCTGTGAAACCCTTGCAGGGATGGGGACTCCACCACTGCCCTGGGCAGCCTGTTCCAATGCTTTTAAACCCTCTCTGTATCAAAATTTTTCCTAATATCAAACATAAATCTCCCCTGGTGCAACTTGAGGCAATTTCCTCTCATCTAATCACTTGTTCCTTGGGAGAAGAGACCAACTCCCTCCTCACTACACCTCGTTTAAGATAGTTATAGAGAGTAATGAGGTCTCCCCTGAGCCTCCTTTTCTCCAGGCTAAACATCCCAGTTCCCTCAGATTCTCCTCATAGAACTTGTTCTCTAAACCCTTCACCAGCTTCATTGCCCTTCTCTGGACATGAGGCCGATGGATCATTGAATCCTTGGGAGAAATTCAAATTCACATTCAACTCTGAATTGTCAGTATTGTGCAGAGCTCAAGATAAAAATGATAAAAGGCACTTTGAAAACTTTACTTGTATTCCAGGACTAAAATAAGGTATAAGCATTTCTATGTTTACTTCTAAAACTTGTATGACATGATATATAGAAGATGTAAGTTGAATAGTTAAAAAAACAGAAGTTTTTTTAAAAAAAGGCTGTGTGAGAATTATTAAGAAAATGCAATTGTCATTGCCTCATCAAAATACAGTAAGACTGCTCCTTATTAAATTAATCTATTTAAAATAAAAGGCTAATCAATCCACTAATATCCTATTTGGTGAAAAATTTTTAGTGCAAAGTACGACAGAATAAAATTAGGAGGTAGTTATTAGAGCTCAGCAAAGACAGACTGAGTTTACCAGCACAGGAAAGAAGAGATTAATCTGTGTTTAAGAGAAAAATCTGACAAGTAAAGGAAGTAGCAGTTTTGGTGTAAAGAAAGATAGACATTCCATGATTTGCTATGAACCACTGAACAGCAGATTAATCTATGTCCTTCTATAAGAAGACTGATGGTGCTCTGCAGCTCGTTAATATCAGGTCCTTTTTCATCCAGAGAGTTGTCTTTGCGATGTGCAGTTTATGGCTCCACAACTTTCCAAGGTTACTGTATTTATGATAGATAATAATTTGGCAATTCTGCTTCTGTTACTTGAAGTAATGGTCCTTCTACCCTAAAATTACTAATTAATAGCCGTGAGTATCTACTGGGGATACTTCTAACTCATAGAAATAGACTGGGAGCAGGGTTTCTTCCAAAGGTAACCTTAATTTGCTGATTTGGTAGCAGTGGACTCAACCAGCTGGCAAATACAAATGCGAAAAAATGCTTGGGAGAGAAAGGACGTGCAAATGATTGCAAAAGTTTAATAGAAGAATGAAAACAAAAAACGGTCAACAAAAATCAAGCCTTTCTTGTTATTGTAGTCAATCTGGTGGAACAATATCCTCTGCACTTTTGTCACTGGCCAGCTGCACTATATGTTGTAGCTAAATCTGTTTTTGACAGCTGTGTGATTACAAACCACTGAAGTCAGTAAAAAAATATTCATTAACCTCATTTATTTTCCCAGGCAGAAAGATTATAAGATCAGCTGAATGAAATGCCTCTATAGCAATATTGGTCAAAGTTTATGGTTTTCTTTCTCTGTTTCTGGGGATCAATTTTACAAAAGCCATGGAAGATCAAGCACTATGAATACTAGAAGGCAGATGTTTTCATGAGTTGTCACACTGCAGCTTTCTACTCTGTATCTATCCAGTTATGCTTGTTTTCCCCAGAACTCTTTTATCTTTTGATTTCTTCCCAGTGATGTTTTGCCAGAACCCATCACAATTTTCCAACTGCAGTGTAAAATACTGTAAATCAATTCAGCATCTAAATTATTTATTTATTTTCATTTTTAGCCAAATTATGATAATCGCATTTTGAGTTCAAGCAGAGCCAGTTGCTTTTGTGCATCTCAGTACTAGCGGATTTTGAGTCAAGGACAAAATTATTTTATGGCAATGGCAAAAACTTTAGTTCCAGACATTGCTTTCCCTCTCCAATTTTAAAGTGTGGTTATTAAAAAAAATACTTTTAAAGTATTCATTTCATATAAGATATTGAGAAATTACATTCTGTATATTTTATGTAAGTCTTAAGAACAGATTGCAAATACTAGCTGGCTTCTGAATCAGAAGTTTTATTTTATTTTATTTTATTTTTTAAGGGGAGAGGAGTTTGATTATCTGTGTTCAATCAGTATAACGTATTTTCTAATTGTGAAGTACCTCACAAAAATGCTAGGTGCTTATGTCGATGTTACAAAAGATAATGCAGTTAAGTTTTTCATCAATGATACCCTAAAGTCAAATAGGGTCCTTTTTCCTCAATTTGTAACAGTAGTATCATTCATTGTTTTGATACCCAGCTCACTTGAATTGATGCTTTAACTCATTGTTTTGCAAATCTCAGTGAAACTTGAAAAAAAACCACAACAGTTTGGAATGAACATACACTTGTTAGAGCTTACATTATTTATAGTGTCTTGATGAAAAATTAATGAATACAAGGAAAGGAATAGAAGGCTAAAATCACTACTTTTGGCACTTATTATTTTCATAAACTTCCCTTTTTTGTTGTTTTGGTATACTTTTTTAAGAAACTGAAAAGACTTCAGAACCTGTGATTTGCCCATCTTGTTATGCTCAGAATATCTTTTTGTATAAATTGCATTTGTCAATGTTATCAGTGGTGCAGTTCAGCATTTTGTAAGGATTTTGCTTCTATTTCCAGCAGATACCAAAAGAAATCCATACTCAGCTTTGCCCAATGTGTATTTTAAGGCAAAGACAAATGATGGCATCCATAATAGAAAGCTAAAAAAAGATAAAATCAAATCCATAATATCAGATGCATTGATAATGAGATGAAGATATATAAGGTTATCATAAAAGTGTTAACTAAGGCTGACTATATGGCTTTGGGATATATTTTGCTTCTGCTTGGCTAATAATGTTCATGGCTGAGTCATCTATCATAGAAAAATTCAGTTTCAGCCAGTCCAAAGATATTTAGAATTTTAAACAAAATTCAACTATTCTTACATGAGTACTTATTTTCAAAGTGGTACCATTCATGTAATTTGGCCACCAAACTAAATTACCAATTACTCATGCAGATCTACTTTTTCGGCTTCGCTGAGACGTAAGTGTGTTAACATAAGTAAGCTCTGGAATCCTGTGTAGTCTTTTTCAAATTTGTTTTTCAGTTATCGGTAACTTCACATTTAGCAGAAATTTGACTGTAATTAAACATAACTTTCCTTTGGTGTCACAGTTTTCAGTGTTGTAATGATTGGGATGGATGGACTATGTTTCCTTTGCAGCATTCACTGCTACTAAACTAAGTTACTTCTTTGTTATTCATATATAGGATTACTGTCCTGTCAGTTCACATCATGATTAGCATCTCTGTGAAGAATATACCTGTGCAATAAAGATCCTTCCCCAGAATATCAGACTCAAATATGGCAATCATTCTTGATTTACAATCTCACAGATTTCAGAGTTTTTAATGAACTGAACATAGGCAAAATCGGTGCTTTTTGGTCATACCACAGAGTATCTAGAGAACACATAAGAAAGAAATAAAAATAAAACTGTTGTTAATTTCAAACTGTAGTAGTTCTCACACAGTCGCGAGGAAATAGAATGGGTTTTTTTGTCTCTGTCCAGGATAAACTAAAAATGCCCATGGTTTCCTAAGTGCAGTTTACAGATGATTCTGGACTGAGGTTCAGCAAACAGAGATGCTTAGCCTGTGCAAAGGTTATCTTGCCTAAGCTTATCTCTTCAGAGCAAAGGAGGTTGTCGACATTTTTAAGAAAATCTATAGCAAGCTAAAGTCCATGAGGGAATCATAGATTTAATTTGAAGCAGCTTGGTAGCCTGAAAAAATCTATTTGATTTAACAAAGGACAGAAAAATATGCTAATGCTAAGGCATAAGGCTTGACATGGGGTGCTGAAACCCTAGAGCAGTTTATAAACCAAGCCTGCAGAAAAAAATCAATGACTTAGCCCTAAGTGTTCAAATCAGTGTATATGGGTCTTAGTCATATGAATCCTAACAGTCAATAGGATTTCCATATATCCCCAAACCATGCTTTGAAAATGCATTTCTTATCCAGAGCTGTCTGAAGCTCATGGGGGAAGAAAAATATTCCTCTTGATTTCACTGTGCAGTGAATACACCACTTATGAAAAGCATATCTATTCTAGGCAGCATCACTAAAAAATCCATTATATAACAGCCACACAGATATTTTAGTAGGGAAACAAAGATTAGAGAGTTTAAAAGCAAAAGGGATAGGTGCTTTCTTTTCCTGTGCATATAAGAAAGGGTTTTGTTAATGAAAGGGTGTTTCTTAGAGCAATCCAAAAGTCTGACTATTTAAGAGTAACTAGTACGCTACATATGACAACTATTAATTACTAGGCTGTAAGAAACTTTTCTGTTTTCTGTTAGACAACAAAAAAACGGAACTAATGATATCCATTTATGAGGATGCAGTATCCCTTTATGAAACAAATTCTGTTCTCTGTTCTATTTATGTCCTGCCAGTGTTTTTTATTATTGCTGTTATTCTAGGGGGAAGAAAAAAACCAAACCAAACAAACAAAAAACCCCACCAAACTTTTTTTTTTTAACTTGAATTTTCTGCAAAAAACCCAACAACTTACATGGAAGTACTGTGTTCTTGCAGAGGTTTAATGGGTTTTGATTCTTACTACAGTATCCAGGTCTTTCATATTTCATGGGAGGGTTCCTTGGAAAACTTAATAGGATGATAGTGGGAAGGATATCTCTGTAAATATTGTTCACAGAAATTCACTTGGCAAAGACTTGACATGCTCCTGTGCTTGTCTTATGCAATCACGATTGCATCCAACCCAATTCTGTAGCTTTTTAATTTGTAAGTCGGTGTTCAAAAAAAAAATCACCTGCCCCATTACTAAACATCAGAACATGTAATTAAGCACATCTTGCTGATACATGTTTCATTGATCAGTTATTGCTCTGCTAAAGGACATCAGGTTTGGTTGACAAATTGAATGTAACATCATCACTATATAGTTTATAGTTTTGTCCCCCAGCATTTGAAACCCTTGAAGATTTATTCTTTCTGACTAAAACAGCTACAGGCTCTACTAAAATAGCAAAAAGCAATTTGAAATTTAGAGATGTTCCCAGTGAGTGCCTGTGGTTAACATTGAATGGATTGTCAGATAAGATCAGAAGAATCAACCACTTCAGATGTACTGGGCTATATCAGGAAAAGCTGCATTCACAGTCATCAGGAAAGCAAAAAAGACTGAGAATCTAGAAATAAGTCATATGGACATGTTTTCTTTTATTAACTGTAAATGGAGATCCTGATCAGGTAAGAATAATCATAGAATCATAAAATTATTTAGGTTGGTAAAGACATTTAAGACCATTGAGTCCAGCCATAAACCCAGCAATGCCAAGTCCCACTAAACCATGCATCACATCGATGTGTCTTTTAAATAACTCCAGGCATGGGGACTCTACCATTGGCCCAGGCAGCCTGTGTCAGGGCTTGACAAATATTTCTGCAAATAAATTGTTCCTCATGTCCAATCTAAACCTTCACTGGCACAACTGAGGCCATTTCCTCCATCACTTGTTACCTGGAAGAAGAGATAGACCCCCACCTCACTCCAGTCTCCTTTCAGGGAGTTGTAGAGAGTGATGAGGTCGCCCTTTAGCCTCCTTTTCTTCAGGCTAAACACCTCAGTTCCCTTAGCTGCTCATTATAGGACTTGATCTCTAGACCCTCATTGTCCTTCTCTGGACACACTCCAGCACCTCAATGTCCTTCTTGTAGTGAGGGGCCAAAACTGAACCCAGTATTCGAGGTGCATCCTTACCGGTGGCCAGCACAGAGGGACAATCCCTGCCCTGGTCCTGCTGGCTGTACCATTCCTCGTACAAGTAGGATCTTACCTGATGTTCCTGTCTCTAAAACTGGAACACTACCCTCATGTGGCAACCAGCAATGACACAACTGAAAACTCGAGACACCACCTCAAAACCAGCTCTGGCACTATGTCTTAATCACAGATAAACAACTGCTTTCTCTCCCCATCTATCATGTATATTACAGAATTGCACTTGTATATGGTAAAAGGGGCTCCGTCAGAACTCTTCTGTACTGTTCTATAGCTTGAAGGATCAGGATTCAAACTGCAGCTTCACAGTTCCTACAGGATTTCCAGTTTCTGTTGTAGAATCTAGTACAAAAACGCAGGAAGCTGCAGTGTCCTCCATTACTTCTCACCCTTGCTTCGCCTGCTTTGTCTCTTCTGGAAGGGGAGGCCGTGAAACCGTCTCACCTCCAAATGAAATTAAGCCTCTAAATCTGTGCAGTTATTGTTTATAATGGAAGCTGCTGTAAAGAAAATAAGCTTGTTTGTCAGGGACTGAAAGGTGTTGCCACGATGGTTTACAAGTGCAAACTCAAGGCTCTGCTAGGCTTTTAGTTTGTATTAATTAGGGATACAGATTTACAGGAGGAAGTAAAGATCCGTTTCCACTAACATTTAGTACCAGTCACTTCTCTTGGGCAATAACAGTCATTACTTGCTTTATGTACATTTTGTTCTGCTTTGTTACATATAATTTTTGTTCATTCGTACATTTTGAATCAAATTCTCTCTATAATTCCGATAGTAAACTCTCAGCTTTCAACCCATACCAAGGAACAATGTTTTATTCTTATCTTTAAGCAGTTGTATTCTTTATACGTTCCACATTTCCTGTAGATGTACAGGAAATTAGTCAAATATGTATTAGAAGTAGCAACAACAGTGAGTACCCTCCTATAGATCCTGCAAAACATTTTATCTTCCATTTCTATTGTTTAGATTTTTGGGTGGATAATCCCAAGATACTAGAACTGAACTGAGTGTTTTGTAGTTATCATTTCCCTACATGCATTCTTTACCTTCTGCAATTCTTTAAAGATAATTAAACAGCTAAAATGAGATTTGTACTTTGAAGGGTGGGAGAATATATGTTCCTGCAACCTTAATGAAGTTTTATGGGTCTGTTAGTTTGAAACACAAAGGAATGAACATGCATGGAATAAGCACGGTAAGAGCATGCAGGTGAAACTGGGAATACAAACATGCAATTTACCATCCTTTAAGCCTTTTCTGAGGTGGTTGTGTTGTGTGGACAACCGCACAAGAAACTGATATACTGAAATATTGATTCACTAGCAGAGTGATTTTGGATCTGAGTAGGAGATGGGAGAAAAGCACATCATGATACCAATTCTGTAATTTGTTCAGAGCTGTGATAGAAATTTACTGCCTAGATACCTGCTGAACTGCATGTTGTCTTGTTGTCTTGTTGTTTGCTCATGCTACTAAAAATGATACATAGGAGAACTGGAAGTCATAAGGGTGAACGCTGACCCAGACTTCAGTGGCTACTAATAATTTGGGATGTCATCATATTTTATGTTTTCAGCCTGAGCTGAGACCCGAATATCATTCTGTTACAAACCCACACACTGTTATTTGAGGAATAGTTAGACACCGATTATTCACTTTATATTTGTCATTTTGCTTAAAGAAAGGAAGAAATGTAACTTTCTGGGAACTCATTTTCTTCTGTGACTACAGAGGTTCAGGAGTCATTTGATGCCTGTTTTGTTCATGATGGGGGAGAATGCTTGCTTTCAGCTGGTTAAGTGCAATCCATTTATTCTGCCTGAATGCCAATCACCAAAGAATTTTTGCTACAAATGCATATCTCATTTTCACTTTCTATCATCCAGTTATTTAATGCATATTCTCTACAACAAGGAAATGATGCCGAATGCGGTGTCCAGCTTATCGCATCAGTATCGTTCACATCTGTGTCACTAATGATAATAAAAATCTAGGCTTCTGACAACTCTATGCTATTTCAGGAAAATGGAGAATGAGAATTGAGAGTTGAGTATACAGAGCATTTAAGAAGTGCAGTATCGTTATCTGAAACTGTGAGAAACTGAATAGTGAGAGCGAATGTGCTTTTTCAGTTCAGTGCAGGTGGAAAGGCATGTGTCTATAGCTAGGGCTGTGTAAATCCAGTAGTATACTGTGTCAGGAGTGGTGATTATTTCTATAGAAGTAAAGGAAATACCCTGTGTAAATGGACTATAATTGCTGGGTGAAATTTCAGGGGTTTGCCAAAATAAGGATGAATTTACATGCTGCCAAGGTTAGGCGTCAGCTGACTGAAGAATTATCCCATTCTGAAAGCAGACACATTCTCTTTCTGGCTCTGACAGTCCATGGTAAGATATTACTACTTCTAATGTTACTAACAACACATGAATTCTTCAGAAACCATCAGCTAGAATCCAGTGCTCATCCTTAGCTGACTGACCTAACAGGTAGGTTGGAGCTGTGTTCTTACAGTACTGTCCTATCAATACCATTTGTCTGCATAGTGGCAAAGTTGCAGTAGGGCAAATGGAATCTGCCCTAGCAGCCAATATGCAGTCGTTTAACGTGTTCCCCTGCAAGATGTGAGTTACATGATTGAACTCCTAAACTCTTTAAAGAGAGCTGTGGAGCTGGAATGATGCTTCACATTCTTTTTCTCCTACATTTTTGATGGTGCAGAGTGCTAACACCGTAAGTAGAAGTGCCCCGTGTCTCTCTTTTTCCTGAATTGCTTATGGACTGAAAGTAAAGGGTTTCTTCTATGGCATAGTAAATGTGATTTTTAAAAAAGGTTCAGACCTGTAATGGAAAAAAGGTTCTTTGAGCAGAATGACTTGTAGCTGTAATGACATTTTTAAAAGAAATCTCCTTCTCTGGTGTGATATAGGCCCGCTTTAAGCATGCTGACTGGATGCAGAAACTGAAGAGAAATACCTGGAGTGAAACAAAAATGTGAAGTTTTCAGATTGCTTTGCTGTCCAGACCGTAGTGTTTCTGGCCATGATAAGCACCATGGGAAACTTCTGAACAGGCCACAGGAGCAATTACTTTTCAGTTGCCCTGGGAATAGATAGTCTTGAGTACTGATTTTCTGGCATATCTGTAGCAATGGAATTAAGACAATCCAAATTTCTAGCTATGAAGGTTCAACCCTCTCTCCCTCCTTCTTGCTGTCTTTTTCTTTTTTTCTCTCTCTTCCTGTCCTTTGTCTTTTCTTCCTTTCTCCTTTGGTCCCTTTCTCCCTCTCTCTCTCACCTTCTTCTGTCTCCAACTACGTCTTTTCCTTAATCTGCCAAACTGTATATTCTTTCATCTAACGTTGGCATTGTGGTATTTCTGATACATCATTTGGAGGTATTGTTGCCATTCACACTACATTAAGCTAAGAGGCACAGTACTAACTCTAATACTACTTTAACATAGGGTTTCTTCTGCAAGCAGCTCCCAAATTCCTTTGCAAATTCCAGTTACTATTGCTACTACTGTTGTGTTGATTAATAGACATAAACACAGATGTGTATGCCCAACCAGAGAGGCAGTGAAAAATTACAGGAGTGTTGCTATAGGGCACTCTTTTCAACCCTCAAGAGATGTTATTTAAAATCAGGGCTTGTCATACATTATGTTAGGCCATATGCTCTGACTGCTCTGTGGATACTGTTCATCACTGGTGCATTGCCTCCAGTGTCAGATGTAAAATGAAACTCCAGTTCAAAATCTATACCTGTCATGTTCTCATGTTTTTGTGTCCCTGAGCACTTCAGGTAGTTCCAGAGACACCTGTTTGCTAGAAATCCTTAAAAACAGTTTCAGACTTTGAAAGTACTATATTGGCTTATGATTTATGGACCTGCCTGACTCTTGTCTTTATTAGAAGTGTTTAAGTACTTGAAGTAAACATGCTGTAAATTTGAAACTAAATGTTTGTGAGCACTGAGACATATTTTCTTAAGTAGGACTGATTGTAAAGAGTTAATACTCTCCTCTTGTCATAAACAGTGGCTTCTACTGGTTTGGCCAGTCTTACCCTAGAACAAGATTAAAGGAAAATGAGTATAAAAGTGGTTTCATGCTAGATTAAAAGCCATACAGATTTCTTAGAACTTTTCTGACCAGCTTCTGAAGTAGATTTCTCCAGTCTGGGGGTTTTACTAAAATACAATACTTCTCAAACACTCCTGACACAATGTCAGGCAGGCATGAATCAAGGAGAAAGTTAAGAAAAAGCTAACGTGGTTTTTCTTCTCCTAGAGACCAAAATACCATAGGTATTATTGACAGGACTCACTACCAATTGCTTCCCATTGGGAAAAGATTTTCCACTGGATGGATTTACTGCAGTCTGGGCAGCTTTGGAGGAGCTATCCAGCTCTAACAGATCCGTAGAAGGTTTAGTCTTAAAGAACAACACAGAGGTAGTTACTGAAATAGGCCATGTGATATTTTTCTGAACTGGAAAGGGTCTCTCCCTTCAACAAGGCACACAGGAAACCTGGTGCTAAAGATTTAACTGGGTGTAGGATGTAAACAAAAATGGTTTTGATTTTGCATTCAATAATATCAGACACCTTGCAGATCTCCATCCATGTCCGTCCCCATTACATACACACACACCCCCACACCCCCATTTCAGGAAGATTTTTTTTCTTAAATATCTGTTTTAAGCCAGTATTACTTAAAGGATTTATACAATTACTATATTTTGCTTTTTTCTGACGAATATTTAAAAATTTGTTTTTCTGGAGGGGGAATTATGTTCTCATCAACTCGTCATTAAGCACTGGTGAAGCTGTTGTACCCCAAACTGTCATACCTACACATAGGTCCAGTTTTACCTTATTACTTTTTCCAGCTTTGTTGAATATTTTCATCTGCTAGTTCTTCGAAATTTATGAAATTGGATAATCCAAACCTCTTCACTACACACATTAATGAGGGCAGTCAACAAATTTTCTTCAAAAGCTTGTTCCTAGTTCAACCTAACATGCTAGTTGGGTTCACTTTTAAAGATTTTAGAATAGAAGAGGCTAGTTCAGTTGGAGGGGATGTCTTATGATCATCTAGTCCAACTGTCTGACCAGTTCAGGGCTGACCAAAAGTTAAAGTGTATTATTAAGGGCATTGTCCTAATGCCTCTTAAATACAACCAGGTTTGAGGCATCAACCACCTCTCTAGAAAGCCTGTTCCAGTGTTTGACCACCCTCTCGGTAAAGAAATGTTTTCACTATGAACCTCCCTGGATTCATCTTTGAACCATTTCCATGCATCTTATTACTGGATACCAGGGAGTAGAGATCAGCACGTCCCTCTACCCTTCCGCAGGAAGCTGTAAAGAACAATAAGGTTGCCTCTCAGCCTCCTTTTCTCCAAATTAAACAAGCCTGGCGTGCTTAGCCGCTCCTCACAGGACATTGCTTCTGGCCTTTTCATCAGCTTTGTTGTCTTCCTCTGGACACACTAAAGGACCATCACATCCTTCTTAAAATGTGGGACCCAGAACTGCAGACAGTATTCAAGATGAGGCCACACTAACACTGGGGTAAAATAACTTTCATTTTTGGACCCCATTAAATCTACAGTAAAAAACAAAGCAAAACACTAACCCAGTTCAGGTGGGATCAAAATCAATGCGTAAAATTTTTGTTATCATCTTCATCGTAAGCAAAGTAAACCAAGATTATAAATATCCCAAATGTTTCTTCCTAGTCTGTTTGCTGTGTTCTAGTATGTGGATTATCTCCTTACGCCTCCCACTACACAAGCAGCAACATGTTGTTCTCTTCAGCATATATGCCCCAACTCTCCAAGCTGACCCTACAGAAAAAGACAAATTCTACACCGATCTGCGCCGCCTTACTCAAAAGGTTCCTGCAGATGATAAGATCATAATCCTTGGTGACTTCAACGCCCGAGTAGGTAAGAACTCTGAAGCCTGGAAAGGAGTACTAGGCAAGCATGGAGTTGGAAACTGCAATGACAACGGTCGCCTCTTGCTAGAGTTTTGTGCTAAGCAGCAGCTTACCATCACCAACACTATCTTCCAGCAGAAAGACAGCCTGAAGACAACCTGGATGCATCCTCGATCTAAACACTGGCACCTCATTGACTATATCTTAGTGCGCCAGAGAAACGTTCGCGATGTCTGTCACACCCGAGTGATGCCTAGTGCAGAATGTCAAACAGACCACCGCCTTGTGCGCTGCAAACTTAACCTCCACTTTAAGCCCAAACCTAAGAGGGGCGGCATTCTGAGGAGGAGGCTCCAAGTTAACAATCTTCAAACAGCTGCAGTGAGAGACAGCTTCCAGGCAAACCTTCAAACTAGGCTTGAAGACCATCCCATAGACTCTTCTCCTGAAGCGCTTTGGCAACGTATTAAAAATAGCATCCTGCAGTCCTCTGAAGAATCCTTAGGGTTCTCCTCAAAGAAAAACAAAGACTGGTTTGATGAAAACAATCCAGAGATCCAGGAATGGCTGGCAAAGAAGAGATCTGCTCACCAAGCACACCTCGCTCAGCCATCTTGCCATGTAAGAAAAGCAGCCTTTCGTCTTGCATGCAGTAAACTCCAACAGAAACTTCGAGACATCCAGAACAAGTGGTGGCTCAACCTAGCAGAAAAGACTCAACTATGCGCAGATTTGGGTGACCACAGAGGATTCTATGAGGCTCTGAAAGCAGTGTATGGACCCACACACCAAGTTCAAAGCCCCCTACTCAGCGCAGATGGCCAAATGCTTCTCACAGATAAAACCTCCATCCTGAATCGATGGTCTGAACACTTTCAAACTCTCTTCAGTGCCAACCGTGTAGTCCAAGACTCAGGAATCCAGCTCATCCCAAAACAAACGGTGAAAAATGAATTGCATATAGCCCCTACTATGGGAGAGACCCTTAAGGCCATACAGCAGATGA
The DNA here is from genome assembly GCA_009769605.1 of Bucorvus abyssinicus. NCBI lineage: Eukaryota > Metazoa > Chordata > Aves > Bucerotiformes > Bucorvidae > Bucorvus > Bucorvus abyssinicus. The sequence goes on from CM020063.1 coordinate 5,156,102, forward strand.
AAACCGGCAAGGCAGCTGGGGTCGACGGAATCCCGCCTGAAATCTGGAAACATGGAGGCCAAACGCTCCATGCTAAATTTCATGAGCTAGTTGTGCGCTGTTGGGAACAAGGCGAACCGCCACCAGATCTCCATGATGCAATCATCATCACCCTGTACAAGAAAAAAGGAGTAAAGTCAGACTGCTCAAACTACTGAGGCATAACTCTGCTCTCCATTGCTGGAAAAATCCTCGCAAGAATACTATTGAACAGATTGGTACCCGCTATCGCAGAAGAACTTCTACCTGAAAGTCAGTGTGGTTTCAGAGCCAACAGAAGCACCACAGACATGGTATTCGTTCTCAGACAACTGCAAGAGAAGTGTAGGGAACAGAACAAGGGTCTCTATGTAACTTTCGTTGATCTCACCAAAGCCTTTGACACTGTGAGCAGAAAAGGTCTGTGGCAGATCTTGGAACGATTAGGATGTCCCCCCAAGTTCCTCAAAATGCTTATCCTGTTACATGAGGGGCAGCGCGGCCAAGTCAGATATGGCGATGCACTCTCTGAGCCCTTCCCAATAGCCAATGGTGTGAAACAAGGTTGCGTTCTCGCACCAACTTTATTCACAGTTTTCTTCAGCATGATGCTCCAAAGGGCCACGGCAGACCTCGACGAACAAGACGGCATTTATATCCGATACCGTACCGATGGGAGCCTTTTCAACCTAAGGCGACTGAAGGCCCACACCAAGACCCTGAATCACCTTGTCCGCGAGCTGCTTTTTGCTGACGATGCCGCCCTTGTTGCCCACACAGAAGCAGCTCTGCAGCGCTTAACATCCTGCTTTGCAGAGGCGGCTGAGCTTTTTGGGCTGGAAGTCAGCTTGAAGAAGACAGTAGTTCTCTACCAACCAGCACCACAAGATGATTACCATCATCCCCACATCACCATTGGCGAGTCAGAGCTTCAGCCAGTCCAGCAGTTCAGCTATCTGGGTAGCATCATCTCCTCAGATGCCACGATCGACAAAGAGATAGACAGCAGAATAGCAAAGGCAAACAGAGCTTTCGGAAAACTCCATAAAAGAGCCTGGTGCAATAAACACCTGAAGAAAAGTACAAAGATCAGTGTCTACAGAGCCGTGGTACTGCCTACTCTTCTGTACGGGTCTGAATCATGGGTCATCTACCGCCACCATCTGCGACTCCTCGAACGCTTCCATCAGCGCTGCCTCCGCACAATCCTAAACATCCACTGGACTGACTACGTGACTAACGTTGCTGTCCTTGAACAGGCAGATGTCACCAGTATTGAGGCCATGTTGCTGAAAACGCAGCTGCGTTGGGCAGGGCACGTCTCCAGGATGGCGGATCACCGCCTCCCTAAGATCGTGTTCTATGGTGAACTTGCCACCGGCTGCCGCAAGAGAAGAGCTCCAAAGAGGAGATATAAGGACGCCCTGAAACAACACCTCAGCCTAGGCCATATTGACCACCATCAGTGGTCCACCCTGGCCTCCAATCGGGAGATTTGGAGACACACCATACATAACGCTGCTGTCTCCTTTGAGAGCACGCGTAGAATCAGGCTCGAGGAGAAAAGACAGCGCAGAAAGAACCGTGCCTCGACTATACCACCCAAGGAGACCCTCCGGTGTGCTCTTTGCAACCGGTCTTGCCTATCCCGCATTGGCCTTTTCAGCCATCAACGCGCTTGCAATAAGCGTGGGCAAAGCCCTTCCCAAATCTTCGTCCGAGAAGCCAAGCCGTGAGTGAGTATGTGGATTAAATTACATGGCGAAACAATTGCATTGGTTGACAACGACAGCAAGAGTAGAAAAGAAAATTATAAAATACAGAGGAGCTGACTATAAGGGAACCATAAAAGCACAAAACAAACACTTCACAGTGATAAAACCAAACAAAACCAAACCAAAACAAAACAAAATAAAAAACAAACAAACAAACAAACAAAACCCAGAAAAATCCTGTGAGTGGTCTGTGGTAAATTCAGATGGATGTCATGCCAATTTTTGGAGCATTTACCAACAGAAAAAACTGTCAACATCATGGAATGCTAGAGCATGTTTTTTATCAAAACCAGGTGGTGTAACGTGTATGAAAACATCTCATCTGTGTTGGGGTTAGGGATTGGCTGTCATAAAAACATATCTCTCATGCATGACTCAGCTGTAGTTGCTTCTGGACAATAAATTGCACAGATCTGTGACCTTACTAGCCCACAGAGTACCTGTCTGCCTCTCAGTCATGTCATCTAAAGCTTAGGATGACTTATGAAATGAATACCTTTTTAAAAAGGAATTTTTTAAGGCCTTCATCCTAGAAATACTAAACCCAAAGATTAGCATTAAATCTCACCATTAATAAATTAATCATGCTAATGAAAGTATGCAGAATCATACCAACTAGAGACCTGGCACTTCATTTCCCCAACAATTCAACTTGGCAAATAAAATACCTCCTCCTTGTTCTCCTGTAGAGTCCACTCTAAACATTTGGTTGGAATATGAGATCAGGAAATGGTTTTGCCTTGGGTTAATGAAGCCCTGAATGTTGATCTGAAGCATATCACCTTTCAGACTTCTCCAAAATACGGGATTCTGCAAGTCTAGGGGTATAGTGATACACTGCGCCTGAAAGGAGCCAGGATGATGTGAAACTTCAAAGTGAACAAAGTTTGTGCCTCCTTTGACAGTAAAAAGGGAAAAAAAAGTGGGGGCTCCAATGGAAAGATTTCTATACTTGTAAATTATTTTTGTAATTTGAAAGGGTTTTTTGGTGTTGAACCTTTGAGCCTCTTTGCCTTTCTCTTCATGCCAATAAGAGTGCCAAAGGGAAAAAGAACAGAAATCTAAAGCAGTGTGATGCTCAGAATAAAGTCTCTTTCAAACTTGACCATTCTAGGTACAGATTTGCTTTAGTTTGAATAAAAATTAAAATTAAAATTAAAAAATAAAATAACAACAAACATAAACATTCTGGGAAATTATCAGTCAGATGTATGATGCCTTCTCAGAAAACCTCTGTCTAGCTTAAGTAAATACCTTGAGGCCCTACTATCATCTTTTGCTGCACTAGGGATAGATGCATGCCCACACACATATGAGCACACACACGCACGTCTCACAGAATAATTTTGTTGAAGAGTACGTTTAGACAATATCAGTGCAAAAGTCTCCTGTGATTATGAATTATTTTGAGGAGGCACTGTGATGCCAGTGATTCTTCTAGATGATATTATTTCATCAGACAGATCTCTCTTCCTATTCAGCAATTTGAAAAAATGTGGGTAGGCAGAAGAAAAGTAGGTAGCCCAGACGGTTTGAAGAACCACGTGACTCAGACTCCACTTCCAGTTTTCCCAGTTTATGATTGTTCTTACCTCACACGCACCAAATCCAAAGTCTGTGAAAAAGAAAGAAAAACTGTATTTTTAACACTGAAATATAAGTGACTGACTAATCCTGCCCAAAGATTTGGGGAAGTAACAAGCAACAGGTAAATTAGATATCCTTCTACTATATGCTTCAGTGAATTCTTTGTAAACAATTAACAGAGTAGTAGATGAAATAAAGATGTAATTTCAGTCATGAACTGGATAAGATTCTGTGGATAGGACGTTAGAAATATTTATGAAAGAAATTTCATAATGATTATATATTATACCCATATTAAAAAAAAATACATTAAAACGAAAATATTAAAAGCTGAGTATTTTCACAGGAATGAAAAAGAACAGCAAGCCATAAGGAACTACTCATATTGCCAGTGGTTTAGGAAATAAGATGAAAGCCCATGTAAAAATTAAATGAGATAAAAAAACATCCATTCAATACTTTTTTCTTGGGTACAACTGGATATGAGGCAATTACTGCCTCATAAAGTGCATTGGTAAACAAATTGTGATTAATTGGACAGCCTTTGACAGTATCTGTCTTAATTGTCTTCCTTTAATTTGAGGTTTTCGAAGATTCAGAACTCTAGAAAATCAGATCTTCTCAAGTTCCAGTGGGCTATCAATTAAATTTGACTGATTACACTCACCGTTAGAGTTAATCCACAATTAATTGCTATACTGTGCAAATTGCAGCAGGACAAGAATAGTTTACTGGCTTAGGGAAATGTATGGTAATGCGCACCCATGCTCTCCAGACACCTAAATCTCAATTTTAATATTCCCAATGTCCTTCCAATGTCAGACTTAGTTATTTTTATGGGACTCATTACAGTGCATTTCTGCTACAATTGGAGGATTCTTTAGCATGGTTCACGGCTCATACCTGCCAGATGAATCTCTATTACATATACATGAGAAGAATAAGAAATGCAGGCTGGCAAATGCAGTGTTACAGATTTGCTTTGGAATGTTTTCTTTGGCATTCGAAGGGCTCAGGGAATGAACTTTCTCCGGAGGGCTTTCTCAACTCTGTCTGTGTTCGAGCTTGGCCATTAAAACTCCCTTCATTCAGAATAAAGCTGTGTAGCACCTGTTTGTGTGACTAGGATTTCGGGAAGATTTAAATGAGATAATCCTGTCATTTTTGTCATAGAAATGAATGCTGACATTGAGCACAAATAGAAAAAAATTGCGGGAAAAGTGAACATTCAACATCCAGCAGTTTTAATTGAAACGCTGTTCTAGTAGTGCTAGATGAAGATCTACTGGAGGTAGCTAGAGATTCTAGAGAAACGGGTCAGAGATCTCTTCCTTTTTTTTTCTTTCTTCTTTTTTGAGACATCTTGGAGAAATATTAAAAAGCTGGGAGAGGGAAGATTATTAAGAAATAAGACCAAAATAGTGGTGATTTTGTTTTGCAAAGAAAAAAGTTTGTGTTAAGAAAATTTTAGTGATGGTTCTGTGTTACTCTGAGTGGAGATGAATAAAATGTAAAAATCTTAATAAAAAAACCCCCTTAATCTTAGTGGTTTTAAGTAATACAGATATTGTCACTGGCACTTTCTATATGATCAAATAAATCTGTTACTAATAACAAAATGAAAAAAAATCAAAGATAATAAAGGAATTACTAAGCTATTTCACCAGTTATGAAACAACTACCGTAACTGCAAGGTAATAATATCTTTCTTACTTACCTTAATTATATTTACAGTGTCTCAAATTCGTCTTTACAGCCAATAAATCCATGTCATAGTATTTTGCTTTCCCTTTCTATTTCTGTTTTGCTAACTTGTAACATTTTTCTGAGCGAGTATTTTGCAAAGAAATACCACTTAATTCATGGAAAACTTTAATTGCATTTAATGAGATGCATGATAAATCTAGACAGCATTTACTTCAGGCAAACTTGAAACTAGACTGCCAGCTAAAAAAAGCAGAACACCTATTCCTTTATGTAAAAAAAGGTATCTTGAAGTATCTCTATACCTTAAGAGAGAACCTGATTTAATAAAGAATGTAAGAGTGTTCTCTTCAGGGTGGAGGATAATCTGTTTTCAGGATAATCAAATGCAGTGATAAGTCATGAAAGAAGTTGCCTTTTCCACTTCTCTGTAAACGAAAACAAAAAAAAGAGAAGCAAACATTTCCTTTTAAATTTACATGATTTTACAGATTCCTCTATTAAAGCCAACGTATCTCATAATCTTTCTGGAGAATGAGGAGTTTAAATGCTGTAGAGAATATTGATGCTGACAGGCAACAGTTATATCAAAGCCATAGTCTGCTTCTCACCTGGTAGTTAAGATGCTGAGAGAGATTTTTTGGCAATACTGATCTAAGAATGGGACTTTAGATGAGAGCATGACTTACTGTATTGTTGTTGAGATGTGAATGCTTTACTAAAACCTTAAGCAATGTGATTATATAAATACTTGTTGCTCAAGGGAAAAGAAAGTATCAGTATGCTTTTGAGGAACTTATAGAAAAATTGAAGGCATGCTACTGCACAGAAAGAGAAGATCTTTCCAGGTATGATAGGAGAGAGAGGGCAGTTTATTCTAGTACCATTAGAACGTGTAATGCTTTAAAGTCTTTTAAGTGTGAATGAAAATACAAACTTGAGAAGCTGAAAGATCTTTCCATGGGAGAAAATATGATTGAATTGATTTGAAATATACCTGAAATTCTAATTAAATACACATGTAGGTAAGGGATGTCTTGAAAAACAGTCTAAGTGAAAATTAGTTTGGTTGTCAAATTAAATTTTGTAAACTCCTTCTTCCAAGGATCAAAGGATATACATAAAAAACAGAAATGCAACACGGACAAGCATACTCAATATTTGTAAACTGAGGATATTACAAGGGCTGTCCTGAGATAATAGTCAGCTAATAAAGAAATCCTGAAATCCAGTCAAGGTTCTCGAAGAGCTGCACTTTTCATGTGACGTTGGCTGGTTGCCAGTTTTTAAGAATTCTTTCTGGTCTATAGTTAATAAGAAGGTAATAAGAAGAATAAAAATTCCTTTGATCTCTTTGTTGGCCTCTGTCTAAGATGGTATTTGTGTAGTCCTTCCCATTAACGATCCATTATTGTCTCAGTCTTTTCCTTTTTTGATATTGCCAAAGTCCCTCTACAGCAAACAGCCTCAGCAAAACTAAGGAGAATAAATTTTCCAGTCCAACCTTCTTCATGAAAAACCGTGAGTACTTCTTCCAGACACATCAGTATCCACAGACAGCAAAAAGAACTAAAAACTGTCTCATGGGCACATACAAGGCCCTGTTTCTCTTCAAACTTGAGTCTAAGGCAGGTGTATTAAAAAAACCTCAGGGCTTTTGTGTCAGAATTCTGAACCTGGTCTTATGGAAGGAAAAAGTATCTGGGACTTGAGACTCGATGTGGCTCCCATTCATTCAAATTATTTTCATGAGAAAATCAGGCAGGATTTTTGTTTTTACTACTTTGTTCTTTCAGGCAGCAAATTAAAAGGCTTTTCAATATCATTCCCACCTCTTGGAGGCATGGAACAACATAGCCAGTAAGAAAACGGTAAAATTTCACATCAGTTGAACCCATGCTTGGAAATAACATTACGAGGTAGCTTTATAATTCTTTTAAAATACTTTGGTAAAGTTGTACTGTCCATATCTGTGTTATTTTGTATAAGGTTGTTTATATATGCATGTATACATTTGATTCCAAATATAAAAATCAACAGAAGGGAAATGTTGTAGTGGAGATTTGTGGACATAACTGGGTGGAATTTGGGAGGTGGATGTATTTGCTAGCATTTTAATTTCACTTTTCACCAAGAAAAATACGTAGGATATATTTATTTTGGATAGAGACATATGGTTCTTCATCTCAATACTCTGAGCCTGGTTGCTTAAAAGAATTTGTGTATGGGCCTAGCCATGAGACACTTTTCCATACTATTTAAAGATGAATTGAGGAAAGAATTACCCCCAAGATGTTTTTTCTTTCTTAAAGTGAATTTATTTCCAGATAGCTATAGCTGAAAGTACTAAAACCCTCTCTGTGGAGTTCCAGACTATTTAGAGTCAGACTAGGTACTTCTGGAAAAGAAACATAAAGTAACTTTGGTAAACACAGAAAAATAGTGGGACTTAATTTGAATGTAAAATTAACTTGTGTCAACAACATGGCTACTTGGAGACTTGTTGATTATATTCAGCTAACTTCTTAAACTTCACAGGACTTGGCCCATTTATGAGCTTTCTAAGTTGAAGAAGACAAATATAAAGGGATTCAGCTTTCCTTAAACTCTCTAAGTTCTGCCTACAGGCTTTATTAACCATGGCCTTTTGAAATGATCCTCAATACAGAATTTGAAAAATATCTTTTCTTTGTCAAGAGATATCTGTCTTCTTAAAAGAAGAAAATATTTGATTATGCAGTTGTAGTGAAAGTACTTCCCTGAAATAAGGATGATTTTATCCACGTAAACACTCTTTACTTGTTTATCTTTTTTTTTTTTTTTTTTTTTTTTTTTTAGTAAGTTTAAGTAAGTTTTATGGGTTTTTTTAGTTGTTTAGGTTTAGGGTTTTCTTTGTCATTTCACAGAGCTTTGGTAATGATGACACGTCACTGAAGCAGGAGTAATTTGGGCTTTTTTCCCCTCTTCCTTCAAGCTATATGTTTACTAATTTTATGGGAATACCTGTGAATACTTAATTGAAATGCTGTCGTTGCTGAGCAGGCAGAAGGATCTCTGTGGGTATCTAAAGAGTCTGCTTTTGATGAATTTACTTAGTGAACTTTGTGAATTTAACCCCTCAGTTCAGTAATTTAGTTTTCAGAGCTGTGCCATGTCTTTATCCTTCTTGCTCCAGATTGCAAAGAACTTTCTTTTCTTTATAGAACAATGAAAATCACACCAGATATGAAAACTGACATTAAACCATAGAAATAGAATATTAATCTAACACACATTATTGTCTGGTACAATTCTTTAACAAATTTTACTCCAGTAAGAATTATTAAGCATTTCCATACAGAACTGATAAGATTTTGCACCAGTTTTCTGAATAGGTTTGGTTTTTGGGATTTTTTTTTTTTTTCCTGGGGGGGGGGTTGTATTTTTTTTTTTTTCCTAAAACTGAGCTTTTTTTAAAAGAAAGTTAAACTGTTAGTGATACTATGAAGCATAAAGTGATGGATTTTTTCACTCATGGTTACTTAACAACATTTTAATAATTACTGCACTGCTTTGCTTTTCATGCAATACAGCGGTTAGATTAGCTCTTTTCCTAACACATAAGCCTATTGATCTTATCATATTTTATAAATATAGCATCTTAGAATGGATTAATAGACTAACTAGTGACAGACTGCTGTGTCTAGTGTCTTTGGTAGAGGCAAATCTTGAACTGATTGCTGTGGAAGTCACAAGTGGGATATTTGTAATCTTTTACAAGAGAACTCTGTAAGAACTTTCCAGGTAAATGCATCTGCATATATATCTAGCTTATAATCCATTCAGTAGAACTTAAATACAAGAGTTCATTCTCAGATTTGTAAAACACAGTGATGCATCTCATGAGGACTCCTAGTGTTCTCAGTGTTATTTTTATATATTAAACTTGTCTTTTTAAAAAGATCGGAAGATATCAAAATAGGTAAGTTCATCAGAATTCAAGGGCAAGTATGAACAGAATGACAACAGAAGCTTTTAGTCAAGATGGGATTACAATAATAATTCTGAAAACAGCATTGTGTTCTTACAAGATCAATGTTAATTGCAACAGATTTAAGAACTGCAGAATTACTAATTCCTGTTCAACCAACAGAATACCAATAAACAATATGATTTCTAGAACAAAACAAGATCAACATGAAAAATAATGATTGACACTAGGAAATTCTAGATCAGAAAATTTCAGATTTCTCCTGTTTGGTGTTTCTCCAATGAAGTTAAACTAGTGTCTGTAGGATTCTTGAGAATGGACAGAGAAGTGGAAAGCATCTGAATGACTGATAGCTAATCCAAATTCACATGCTTGAAACAGAAAACTGCTTTCAGGTGTAATGACTTTTGGAATGTAGGCTTTACCATCATCAATAAACACGTTCAAGGTAACATCAAAATGAGAGAATCCTCTTTTTTTTGTAGCAGTCAAAATTGAAAGAATTTTCTTTTCCCAGAAACAAATACAAGGATGACTTGAGAAAGAAAAGAGGCAAAAACCCCAAAATTGGAAACTGACACAATTACAGTAGATTGTGATTTGTCACTGAGAGCATCCAAATACAAATCAGAAAACAAAAAAAAATTTACATCTATTATTGCTGATTGCCTGTGTTTATTGTAACTATACCAAGCTTAAATGCATGAGTAGTAGGCGTAAATCCATATTGTATGGAGTCTTGAAATAATAATGTGGCCAGATTTGAGAAGTACACTTCAAATCAGACCGTGGAGAGTGTTTGGCACTGAAAAAGCATAAAAGGTTAATAAATGGCCTATGAAGGTGAATTAATAATATTACATTTCTAGTGAAAATGAGGAAGAATGAAAGAAAAGGAACCGACAGGATTCTCTGTATTTACCATGTTTATTTTATTCACTAGACAACTATTTAGACACGTGCTTGGTGAGTTCACTATGCTTTTTCGTAATAGATGTAGCAGGTAGGATAATCTTATTGTGTAATAAAGGACATTCAGGTCACATTCAAAGACATTTCTAACAGGATAGTGAGGCAATTTATTCCAGCATTTGAGAAAGTGGGTAATTTCTTTCTCTGGAAGACTTTGAAGTAAGGTTAAGAAAATATTGTTCAAATTACTTAAATGGATTTGTGGAGTGCGGCAGGGATGAGAAGAATGGCCTCTTCAGAGCTAGTCTAAAACTATTTTTATGGTATTTCATATTATATTCATGCTTCTAATTTTCCTTCCTAGAAAAAGAACTGGAAGATGAATGAATTTGTTTATGTTTTAGTTAAGGCTTTGAGACCTTTAGGATTTTCACATTCTGAATATCAGTGTTGTATTTGAAAGTATAGAAGTCTTATCTATGAATGTAATTAAAATTCAACAGAAATCCATAAATGACCTACAATCATTAGTACTTCTTGACAGTAAGATCATAAATCATTTGTGAAACCTTATTGGAAACCCATGGAAAATAGCTTTTTCCTTTGACGTAGTCTAGGACATGACCTTAATGTTCTGTTCTGTAAGAAGTTAGAGTAGTCGCTTTTAAGAATGTTAAAGTTAGCCCTATGTGAGTGTTCTCAAGAATGTGATAAGCTGACCCTATTTCTCAAACCTTTGTACAGCAGGTAAAAAATTAGTTCTAACGTTTGACCTGGGTTAATCAGAGGGAAGATGTTACTCATAACAAACTTCCCTTCTTTCACAAGACCAAAACCACCATGTTTCTTTACTCTATGGTCTCTGAATTTGTTTCACATTTTCTTTTAGTAGTCAGTCTCTCATCTTTTCTCCTTTCATTTGCTTTTGATGCTCAATGTTCTAATAACACTTAGATTAAAATGCATTGCAGCAGTAGCAGGGGACAGTATGTTGTTGGAGTCTAGGGACAGAAATAAGGACTTCAGAATGAAAGGCATATGTCTTAACAGCTTGAGCTGAAGAGCCAGCTTCAAGGTGGGAGGTTGTCAGATGTCCCATCAAGTATACTATGTGTGACACACTGAGTCATCCTACAGATGAGTAATAAAAGAATAGTAAAAGGATGGGAATTACCTAAGGAAGTCAGGGTGCCTGTGGCAGATGGATGATTGAACCACTGGGTATTTGTAGTAGGAATCTGAATTCCAAAAACGCAGAGCTGCTTCTGTAGTGTGTTGGAAGTCCCTTAGCATGATGATTCAGAGGTGATCAGCATATTTAAGAATGTATATGTTAAATCCGTTAATGTAAAATTTACGTTTAAATTTTTTTTTAAGTCCTCTGGCAATTACTTTATTATGCTAGCTTCACTCAGAATTGATCAAGTTAAGCTAGTGTGCCAAATGCATTTTTTCTCAGGAGCAGATTGAACCCATTCTGCAGCGCTGTGCAATGATTTCTGCATTAGCACTATTTCTTGTCATAGCAGCACTTCAGCAATTCGGCAAGGTGGGCTTATATGCCTTTTTTATGAAGGATGCTTTTTACATTTCCTCTCTCTGCTGTACCTAATACGTAAACATGAGGGACAAAAGAGTGGCCAGTGTTTCCATAACGGCATGGACCCCAGTGGACTCATGCATATTCGCTTATTATTAAATGTTCACATGCCTTTAACCCATCACTTAATGGAGCACAGATCAGTCAAGATTTGCATTTTGCTTGCTATTCAAGTTTTTAAACTCATGAGCTCCCTGCCTAATGACAAGAAAATTTATCCGGGTTAATTGATAATATCTCCTCAACATAAAATGCTCTAGGAAACAAATTCAAGACACTTACATGTTGTATTAACATCTCATTATTTTATTTAACACCCCCAGAGCAAGTGTGAATGTAGAATGAATGTAATGTGTTTTCTAATGGCATTTTCTCTAGGAAAATCTCGTCTGCTTCTCTTCTAACATACCTATCTGCATGTTGTCTTTTGCTTAAGACCTAAGCATCCTTAAAAATCTGAACATACAGCTATTTAAATATTAACCAACAAAATATGAATTCAGACAAAGCAGTTGCTAGATTTTGAGTACTGAATAGTTTCAGTTAATTCCTATATTTTGCAGTGAGTTTGAATAGAAAATTTAAAAAACAGGAAGAAGATCAGATTTCAGGTAGAGTAATAAGCAATATGTAAACAGCAATAGGGTCTGAACTAGTTAAACAAATGATTCATCATAAGCTAGTACCTTTTTCCCCACCTTTGCAGTTGCTCTTGTTTGTCTGAAGACAGTTTTCTATGAATTTACATCATGATAAATGTGTCCTTAAAGCAGGGAAACAAAGAGATAAAACAGACGGTTGGAATTTATTGCGAAATAATTCACTCATTGTAAAAACTCTAGTATCTCAGGTTCAATTCTTGTATTTTGTTCTGTTATTTCCTATTGTCCATAAAGCATTTACACTGGTGATTTTTCCCTAAATTACTAAATGTTTCAAACTGAGTCATTTCAAATCATCTCAGTATTAATTTTGTTGGCAGCAGACTGAAAGCAAAACCTTGTACTTTTCTGCTCAGATGGGAGAGGAAAGACTAATTGATGTTATCGTAAAGGGGAATGAAGCTAAATACTTGTCCTCAGCTACTGGGTTGAATTAAATTAGGGCAGCATAGGCTGTTCGTCAATAAGAAATTATGATGAAAACCAATTAAAACAAGTCATGTATTATAAATGGGAATGCAGTATCACCTTTTCAGGCTTAGGTTAAGTCTCTATGAAAAGTAGGAAGATATGTTTGTCCAAAGATTTATGTAGTGTAATAATACTTATTAAACTGTTCAAGTTTAATAAACATGCCTCTGTCTTTAAAGTAGGTATTTTAAATGGTTAACCCTCCATTAACAGATAAAAATATTTAATTCCACTCTTTCAGATATAAAAATGCCATCTTCATATTTCTAGATTAATTCTGCCTTATAGTGCTTGCTGCTATAAGATAATTCCTTTTGTAGCCTCTTCTGTTTCTTATATTCCTTCCCCATATCCCAGCTCTAAATTAAAGACTTGTCACTTTACTATGTTGAACACCAACAGCTGGAAAAAAATCTGACTAATTCTTATCCATTATACATAATTTTCACTAATAATTTTTGGAATATTTTGTTTACCTTGTCTTTTTAGTCACGCCGACACCCATTCACTTTCCTGTTGTTTTAATGTCAGAAAAATGTTACTGCCAGCTCTGTGGTTAAAGATCCTGAGAAGGAAGTTGCTGTGATGATGGGAGATTACCAGGAAAAAACAGCTGTTCTAAGCAGTGGTTTTGGTGTCAATGAGTGTGTCAATACGGAGCACCTGAGAATTATTTTTAGGAAAATGGAATTCTAATCACAACAGGGATGTACTGACCTATCTGTCTCTTACTGCTGAAGTTCAGTATTTACACATCACATTATTACATTCAGAATTTAAGTCCCATTTTATGCTCTGACAACCAAATCCTTCTGAATTCTGAGGTTTGCACGCGGACATCAATACAGCTTCCCAGCTGTTTGCAGCGTGGTTATTGCAGAAATCCTGTAGAACAACAGTAGCAGATCCTGGTTCTAGAGGAGTTCTCAGAACACGGTGACTTTCCCTCTGCTTTCTTCCTCTGTGTAGCTGAAAGCACACCGTCATTTTGTGTTTTCCCAGGAATTGTTGGTGTGAGTCTTGAGTACTTCTTAAGTAAGAAGTGTTGACTTTAATGGATTTTATTACTCTGTATTTAAAGCCTTTTTCATCACAAGTTCATTTCTACTGCCCAAAACATCAAGTGACAAGAAGGTCTTTAAGTCAGGCATCACTTTTATAAGTACTTTGGTTTTAAACTTTTCTTTAAATCATATCCTTCATCAGGCTATCATTTTTTCTTTTCTTTCTCTTTCAACTTTTAATTGTGTTTTCCTCTGTAATGCCATATGTTTACACTCTTAAATAATTGGAGGAGTGGACAGATGGAGGTGTCTGGCTTCCAAGTTACTTTAATAGCTGCCTCTCCTGCTTCCATTTACCTGTCTGCTTAACAGTTCTACCTGTTATGAAAGCCCAGTACTTTTCAAAGGAGATCAAGTTTTTACTTTCCAGCCCTTTTGCAGATGTTTTTTGGTCCTCAAAAATATTGCATAACAGTTAAGCTGGGCAAACATCTTACTACCTATCGCATTATTTACTATACTAGATCTGTTAAGGACATCATCAGAAATCAATGAAGAGCTGCAGTCTTTTGTTGTAAGTTTTCACTGAATAATTGTAATGGGAGATTTTCACACTGGATGTCATTCACAAACTTTTGTGTTATTCTTTTCTTATTTATTTGGGCTGATCAGGTTGGTTAGATAAATCAATTGATACTAGTATAAAATATTTATAACAATTTCTTTTCTTCTTTTCTTACATGGAGATTTTCTGGATGAATAGATCTTTTCCCCTCCTTTTAGTCCAAATCTCCTCATGCGTGAGAGAAAAACAACAAGCAAAGCTTTTCTTCAAGATACCTGGTTTATTTCTGCAAATAATTGATGCAAATTGAACTAAGAGAGAATTGATCTGGGGGCAAATCTAACCTTAGAAAACTTCTTTGCTTTGCAGTAAGCTTCACAAAAAACAAAGACTCTTAAAAGTTGTTGCTTATTTCACTTCTAATAGTATTAAAGGTAAATTTGGCAAACCTGATGAACTAAGATAAATGTTTCACTCCAAGGTGGCAAGAAGGTTGTCTGGTCTGTTTTGTTATTTAAGATTCAAGCATGTGCTACATGGAATAACAAGCATCATAATTAGGAAATTTGATCCGTTTTATTTTTCTGGAGGGTCTGCTCAATTTAAATCCAATGACACAGCAACACCCAGAGGTACCAGGGCTCTTGAGCCTCACAAAACTACTTCTGTCCAGGAAGAGAAACACAGAGAATGATACAGAGCTGGGAGGGGGCAGAGAGAGATTTTTATTGGAAGCTGTTAAAGTGGTTGCTATGAGACCTTCTCCAGCTAACACAGGCACAGCAGCGAGTGTGAGGCTGATAAATCGTACCTCTTGCATTATACCTTTGCTTTCTGCCCTTTTTTTTTTTCCCTAGCACAGCTTTTATAGTTGTTTAAGATCAGAGAAAGCACCTGCCAGTTGCTTTTTTTTCCCTTTTGATCCCGTCTTCTGCCTTGTGCAAGATGGAGCTAGAAAATGAAATGATCAGCTCCTCCAGCAATTCTTCAGCAGGCTCCAGAGAGTACAAGGTGGTGATGCTAGGAGCAGGGGGAGTTGGAAAAAGCGGTAAGTTTCAGCAACGGCATTTTTGGGGAGAAGGGGTGAATCGGGAGTGTAAAGTTCGGAGAACGAGAATGTTGTTTAATGAGAGGCTTCCTTCCTCTTTCTCCTACACATGGCTTGAATAAAAGGGTCTGTAATTTGTGACTGGGGCAATGAGTCAGCTTAATTTGTTGCAGTCTGAAATGTTGTAAGCCTTTTTAATTGGGTATTTTTGTAAAACTAACCTTGGCTCCACTGCATATGAGGAGAGAGCGTTCAGCTTGCTGTTGTTAGTTTAACAGCAACTGGTCATGTCACTCTAACACTCGGTGAGAGGTGGTGGTTTGCTGGGTTCTGTGGACGTAACTTGTTGGCCTGCCTGTCCTTGTGCTCAGGCAGAAATGAAACTAACGTCAAAGTCGGCTGTACATTGCAAAGTGTGGAGGATGCCTACAGCAACTCTGTTTTCTTCCCCACATGTTCTTCTGATTTTTTTTGCTGACTGTCATTATGGTTCAGCTGGTGTTCGTCTCCTCTCCTGCCCGGACAGTTACAGAATGCCTGTCTGAATCTCACTCCAGGTGATAAGGAAGATTTGCAGCATATTTTAATATCATTGTCCAGCGCTGGCAAGATATGCTGGTGTCTGACAATGGTATCTCTTCAGAGGAGTCATTATTTTCTCCAGACAATGTTTTCTTTTTCCCAGATATTATCGCCTTTGATTTATTCTCACTGACACTAGCATTCTCTGTTCTTAAACAGACTTTGCTGAACATGCAGTGTTTGTCTCAGAAGCCAGCATATTGAGCTGGCCACACAGCAACCATTGGATTACATCTTCTGGAGATTCATAAGAAAAAGAGAAAAAGAAAACAAATGACACAAAAAGGATAATATAATATATCCAGACTAGATTCCAAAGAAATTTAATGATAAATAAGATGCAATGCTAATTATTACACACTACACAATTATTAGTGTAGTGTGTGTAGAGCAAACAAGTTTTATTCCTTATCCAAACAACAAAGCAAGGTATAAATGCTAAAATATTGGAAGTGGATATTATTTCCTCTCTGTAGCCATAATCTCTGTTTTCTTGTTATGTTTGACTTCAACTTCAGTGACACATCTTCCAGTGAAAGCTATTTCCCATCAGTATTACTTAACCAAGCAAACAATTTCTGCTCAGATGCTATGTTGTGATCACTACTTAAAAACAGAAAGAAGAAAATATTGGTTACCTCCGGGTAACTTTCTGCAATTTCAAGTTATCTTTTCCATGGTAAACCAGGTATCCAGGACGTGTCAGCTGGAACTTTCAGTTAAATGTCACTTTTTTATTTTTTTATTTTTTTTTTCCTGAGTGCATCCAAAAGATGGCAGCAATTTTTCCCATATTCCTGTAAGAGCAATGTCATTTTGAAGGCTTATTCACCAAAACAAAAGACATTACAAACTATACCTTATTCATAGCGTAACTGAATCATGACGAACATATTTTATATACACATTGAGGAAATTTTAGAGTTCCCGTTTATTTTTAGGTAAGAGTTTTAAAGCACAAATGAAGGTTATTTAAATCTCCTTGTTCAGAAAACATTAGCTGTTGATTTCTTGAAAATAAGCCCTTCAAATTTGTGGACAACACAAGGTAAAGGTACATCTCCAAAGCTGGGGACCACATAATTATTAAAGAAGAATTGTCTGTCTGCGTGTTCTCGAGAGATAAAAACAGGATGACATGGCGAGTTATGACATTCAATGGGATAAAAAGTGAAACTTCTGGGGTGAAATACAGCATCTCAAAATTAAGAGTTTATAACAAAGAAGGTGGGCAGTTCATCATTTACTGGCTATGAACATGCGATGTGCAATGAGCATGAAATATTTCAACAGAATCCTGAAAGATAGGCCAACTGATACAATTCTGATAGAGATAAGGAAAAATTGATGTGATTCCATAAATCATGAATTCATTCTGTCTGTTGTGTAGGCAGCATTAATTTAAACTGGTTTACAAGCAGAAAAAGACTTGAATGACTACTTTCATTCTCCAAGGTGTGTTCTGCTTTCCCCTGATGACCTAGATTCACTCTACCTAGGAAATCATGAATTTAACCATAATAAGTATGAGAGATTAAAAAAAAAAGAGTTCAGTTTCCAGTTTAGAGTTAGACAGAGAAGTGATGTATGGGATGATGTATTGATAATATCCTGGCTTCTTTCCCCTTCTTCTCCCTTCTCCGTTCTCCTTAAGCCATGATAAAAGTAGTAACAGCTGGAGTTAAGTTGCTTAGTGGAAAACCTCTTTTGGATAAAAGCCCTTCCATTCCTCATTTTGTTCAATATTAAACAATTCAGGTTTGGAAAGAATTTTCTTTAGGAACCAAGCCACAGAAACATTAGAAGATTTCTTTTAACTCTGGATAGTTCACTTCTAGAGATCCCCTGGGCATTATGGTCTGTTTCCAACCCTCTTCTGCTCTCTGCCACTTCATACTGTATGTACAGAGGTCTTTGCATTGAAAATTCCATGCTAATTACAAGGGGCTGAGGGTGTTAATTGTGTGTATGAACAGGGAGGAATGAGGAAGAGGACACCAACAACCGATGTTCTTTTGATGTTGGTGTTTATCAAATATTTGCTTTGTGTTGTCAGGCTTGTCTCTTCAGTTCTGTGCTCCAAGACGGCAGGCACTTCAGCAAGACAGCCAGCCTCCTGCTATTTGGGCTGTTCAGTGTAGTAGAAATTTCACAAGAATTGCTTATAGAAGATAAACTCAGCACCTCCAAGTTTGATACCGACCACATTCAGAATAAATGAGGTGTAAACTGCCAATGGTTTGAGATTTGTTACTTAAGTATCCTCACATTGCAAAGTAAGTGCCAGAAGGAAAAAAAAAAAATCTCTGCCGCTATTTTATAGGAGGAAAAACTACCACGCTGAAACCCAGGGTTCGGAACAAACCGGTAATAGTGGTGTTTAGTTAAAATGTACAAAGCATTATGCAAATAATTTTCCTGGGAACAGATTTTGTACCATGATTACAGATTTCCTAGAATGAGCTGTCCCTTTTAAGATTCCTGAAAATAGAATTGGTTTTGTTTTCAGAGAAATATGCTAATTTATTACTCTGTGTAGGTTGTGTCTGACATAAGGAGCAACTACATACTCCGCCTCAAGTTTAGAACAAAATTAGGCTAGACTCAGGAATTAAACTAAACTAAACTAAAACTAGATGTTCTACTGATTCTTATTTGATTGTAGTCCGTACCCAAATTACACATTTCTAATGATATTTAAATTTCTATTAAAAAAAAAAAAAAAGGAGATTTTGACACTTGCTCTTCTCCAGTTCAATGACAAACATCAGGTCAGTTCAGTACTGCTCAAATCTTCCTCAAGTGGTCTGAGGTAGATATTAAACCCTAAGAATCCTAGTGGTTTTGAAACAGGTTTTCATTACAAATACCTTCAGAGATCTGCATCTGGACAGTGAACCTTGTATTCTCACAGTTCCACATCTGATGCAGCTCAGACCTCTGGGTTTAGATCTATTTTTCAGTGTTGCAAAAATAGAAGAGCCTCTCAATCCTGAGACCATGCCTTGCTGGCGTATATTTAACAAAGTAATTACGCTAATGACAATAATTAACTTCAGCACATTCTGCAAAACATTAACAATAAATAACTGAGGGGTTGCACAGTGGCTACCAAAAAGAATAAACAAATTGATGTACCTGTGTAAGTGAATAAAAGAAAATCTCTGTTATTACCTAAGCATCCTTAAAATGCTGATCAGATTACATTTTACATGCATCTTCTTAACTGAGTGAAAATGTTATTCTAGAGATTCCTTTTTTTTTTCTAATGCTAGTTAAAGTTGATTTATTTAAGGGTGAAGATGATCTACTGTTATTCCTGGTAAATGGAATTACATCTTTATTCATAGAAACAAGGTATCATAGATGCAAAGTGAATTTCATGCTACCTGACCTGTGAAAGCTCCAATTCAGATGAAAAAATGTTAGTTAGTTGTTTTTTTATCTTAGAAAACATACACATTTTTCAAGGCTTATTTCTCAGACTGATTGCCAGTTTATTAATTGCCATCTTAAGAAGTAAAAATAAAGAGATTGTGAAATAATTACCCCAAGATTTTTGTAAAACTAATATATTTTTAATATACAGGTCTAGAAAATGTTTAGATATATATTTCCATGGTTCCATCTTAAAAAAAAAAAAAAAAAGAAAAAAACAGGGAAAGAGAGAGAATTAAGATTCTCTTAGGGTTGTTAGAGAAAAAGTAGGAATAAATGTATTTCTCACCCTGATTTGGTTAGGGGAGTCATGCTTACCCCATTGATTTCCTTCATTTTTTTGCCAATGTTGCACAAATTCTGTATTTCTACAGATACAGGTGATTAGTGCAATTAATTTCAGGATCATTTGTACAAAATAAGTTCCAAGAGGTGCGAAAACAGCAATGGTTTTTGTGATGTGGGAACTTCTGTGCAAGGTATTAGATTAAATCCCTAAGTTTCTTTTATTTATGTGATTAACTGTCCTTTTTTTTTTTTTTACTTTTTTTTACATTCTGTCTAGATAAAGCAAAGTCTGTGCCTATTCATTTCAAGCACGCCCTTATAACAAACATGCCCTGTAAACAGAGATAGCACCATGGAGTATGTAATGGAGAACTCACCCACCACAGCTGTTTCATAATCCCTTGGAGATAATTTAGCATATGATCCAAGCTGTGCTGGAAAAGGATGACAAGCAAAGGTAGAGATTCCACTGGCTGAAGATTGAAGAGCTGAGATTGAAAAATACTATTTGGGTCTGCTGATTCTGCTCTTACACCGTCACAAGGCTCAGTATAGTAGAACACACTTTATACGTTGATCGAACACTTTCTCAGTGTTTTTTTTTACTTTTTGTTGGGGGGTGTGGGAGGGGATGTGTTAGTTTGAGGGTCTTTTCATTTGGTTGGTTGGTTGGTTTTCCCCAATATTTTCTCAGGTACAGCTATGTTTCTCTTAATGTCTGGTAAATGGATCAAGGGAAAGAATTTGTCTTTCTGTTGTCTTCTGAGCTAAACCAATAGCCAGAATGATGATGGAAGATTAAGTTACTGCTCAGTATGAGTCAAGGTGAAAAAAAGCAACCTTTCAAGTGTCTAGGCATGATGTGGATTACAGTTAAAGCAAACCAAATTCCTTTTTTTCCCCTCAAAATCAATGTAAGTATTGTTTTTGTTGTCTAATTTGGTGCTGTTTCTCTTGTGACTGCAAAAATACCCATCTTTTTTTTTTAACTGGAGCAGAAATTGAGATACCTAATTAATAAACACACATCTCCATCTGTCTGAAATGTTCATTCCCTTATCATCCTCCATCTGAAAAAGGTAATTTGGATTTTTAAGGCCAAATATGAGACCCTGGGAATTTCAGGGAAATAATTAGTTATACACGTTCAAATGAAAAACAAACAAAAAAATTAAATATGGGAAGGAAGAAAGGATCCGTATTTGTAGACCAGAGAAAAACTTCCTTGTTTGGTAATAGTTCTGAAAGTATAAGCTAATCAATCAGCAAAGATGACACAGAAATTCCCTTGTTTACTTCGTAGTACCAATGTCTGTAAACTGAATTACAGTCAGTTCTAAGGAAAAATTACAAAAGTTATATGCAGATTGATAGTGGTGCAGCTTGTATGTACTCCTCAAAAAAAAAAAAAAAAAAAATGTTGTAGGGAAGTCCCACCAATGCCAGAAAACAGCATCCCTGGATATGGGAAACTTCCAGATTTCCCATACACCAAGTTAAATACTAGAGACTTTATAAATGAAGAGATCTGATATACTTGTGAACTTCTATAACAAAATTGTTCTTATGTTTCAATTACCTTCACAGATAGGTTATTGGATTAACATTAAGCTCAATTTTGTGTCATTCCAACTTATAGCCATTTTATCTTATCACTTCTTCGTTGACAACTTCGAAAAGACTCTCTATTACTTTCCTGTTAATACCTATAGACAATGATCAGTTCACACCTTGATCTTCTTTCTCTTCAATAGATTGTGCATCTGAAACCTCACTTGTAGAACCTTTTTTTTCCTGCTCAGAGCATTTTGTATCCATAATTTGAGTGCCCTAGTATTTCCACATAATTATCTGAATAAGAATTCAAGAAAATTCTCATGCTATTCTATTACTAGTCTTACTAGAAGTGAGATTGCTTAGTGGGTTCCTCTTGACAATCTTTTTTTATTCTTCTGAGAATAATGAATTCTTTTTTTTTCAGATAAAGTTCACAGATACCACATACAGAGAAATATCCGCAGTAATGTTTAAGTTACTTGTTCTTTCCCCCAATGTAGTCACGTGTTCTATCACATCTCTATTGATGACCTGAATTATGCATTTCCATATGTGTTAGCCTATTTTGGAATTATTTTACTGGGTTGCGACCATTGAAGATGAAATTCAAATAATTCTGGACCTCTTTCTCTTTTATTCATTTGTCTTTAGTGTCTTTGTTATCCATTTGAAAGAATTAAGCACATTGCTCATTCAATAATTTTCTTGACTATGGGCAGACCTTGTGGCCATTATAATTTTTCTTGGAGAAATGAGTTAAAGTTGTTTTCATTATTTTGCCAGTTCAAAAAATTCAATGTCTAGAGGTGTGGAAGATTCAGTTATGGCTCCTAAATTTGATAGGATGGCTTCTATATGTGATATACCGGTTGCCTAATGAGAAAGCTGTCTGAAGTTCTGGTTTCTTCAGTACCAGAAGCCATCTGATATGTAGGAGAGAGTTCAGAGAAGACCAGCGGAGATGATAAAAGGGATGATGCAATATGATTCATGATGACAAATGAGTATGACTATATTCAAATAGCTCTGTCAACCAGTAGTCCATGATTGTTTACTGTGCAACTTGCATGTGTTTAAGTGATTTAATGTAAATGGGACTGCATGCAGCTGCAACGTGAAGGGGTTGAGTTGTCCAGCTTCTTCCATCACAAGACCCAGATAATGAATTAGCACTTGGAAAAGGCTAACAACTGGGTGGGCTCATCAACATCTGTGCCACTTTGGCACAAGAAACAGAGAATTTACAGTATTTCAAGGTAATAAATACCAAGAAAAGAAGACATGTTTTCCAACATTTGAAGACAAAAGGAACCAGAATTGCTTAATAAAGAGCGATCAGTTAAGTGGTAAAATCAGAATCAAAACACGTATAATTAGAGATGTATAAGATCCTCAGGCCTGACTTCCTTTGGTCAATAACAGCACTGTATATCCTTAATCATTTGCTTAAAAACAAGATGGACTAGATTGTGGAATAGGTTTTGAAAGGAATAGTTTGTTTAAAGTTGTCTTAGTCTAATTGGTTTACACTAATTTATGATAGAAGCATACATTGTAGAGAATGAGCATTAATGAGCAAATATACCCGAACAGAAAAAGCCTTCAGTCTTCCAGCTTGTTTATGGAGGAGAGGGAATACTCTCATCCTCAAAATCGTTAAAATTCAGCAGGACTTGTAGCTGATGTGGAAATTTCTAATGTGTGTAACCAGCACCTTTCCTTATGTTCAGGCTGCTTAAGAGAGATCCTAAAGCTGGTCTCAACGGTGGACTTGCTTGTTGTGTCAAAAAAAAAAAAAAAAAAAAAAGTCATTTATTTTGCCTCACATGGAGCTAAAGTGCATCCTTTAGAGCATAAGGGCTCCTGAGTAGCTCGAAATTCACTGACAGCACCTTAACAGTAATGGCAGCCTAATACACACGGTGGGTAGTGGTGGAGGTGGAAGTTAAGTAGATCTGTTAGCTCACCACTTGTATAATAACCTATTCTCTCTTCTGTTGATGGAAAGGAGATTTACTGATTCAGGACCTTCATCTAAACTTCTTCTAAGGAACAGTAATGTGAAGTGATTACCACACACGGAAGGTTTTATTGAGGAATTTGCTTTTCGTACTGTCATCCATCAAAAGAAGGCTTCACTTACACAGTGAAGGTTCTGGTGAGATGTAGGCTCCTCAGCTGTTACAGTTCATACCGCTTGCTGTTAAGAGATGGTAAACCTTCTGGGCTGTTCCTCAACAACAGGAATTGAACTACATCAAGGACCTTCCTGGTTTCAACCACACACAAATATGCCATTTGAAATGCCCAGATTGAAGTCTCAAATAGGGGAACAAGCACTGTTTCACGACAATGACTGGGCACTGCCAGTGTCTTTGCTGTAAACAATCTGTTGAGGCAGCCACAGGAGCTGTTTTCCTTCCAAGCCATCCCTGCTGCTGAGCTGAGCCATCTGCAGCATTTTCGGCACATGCTATCTGCTAGAATTTGGATGAGATTAAATCCATTAGGGACACTCTTGAAAGCATAATTAGGAAATCTGGTTTTGTTTTTTTTTTTCCTTGTGTTGCTGTTTTCATCTCCTTTCCTTCTATACTTTCTATTTTATTTCCTTCCATTCCTCTGGTAATCCTTTTCCACTTTTAATTTGCTCAATGACTTTAATTAGTCTCCCTTTATGCCTGTAAGCCTTTCTAATATTTTTTCCTAGAAGCTAGAGTACTCACTGTGCTCACACAGCTCCACTGACCGGTATCGAGTGTTACCAAAGCATTGTACTAAGTCCCAGTTTCAGAGGACTGTTGTCGTCTAGGGAAGACACTTCGCTGCAAGCTATAGTGATTTGTTAATGTATTACCCACCCACTAACCAGATCCCAGTGGAGACACTGGCTAAAACCACTTTGTTTTCAGTTGCCTGGAGAATATACAAAAGAAAAGTGTGTGTGTGTGCATATCAAAGACTAAATCAGGAGTTACCGAGTTGAGCTATTTTGGTACAGGCCTCCAAAAAAGTTGTTTTCCACTCAGTTACCTGTTGCAGAGCAGTGTCTTATCTTTTCATTCATATCGAAACCAAGAACTAAACTAGTTATTTCAGGGGTCCCAAAGGTGGTCCCACAAATGGTTATAAGTTTTAAAAAATAATTTCGTAAGTTTTTGCAAAGTAAAAGCTGTAATCAACTGAGAGAGTGATTCACATAGTTCTTCAGCTTGCACTGACTACAGTTAGAAGAGCTGGTGTTTCATTTCTTTCCTTGCAATCTCATTGAAGTGCTATGTAGTTTTGGAATTCTGTAATTCTTATCCATTTTCACACGCACAAAATAAAGGAATCCCAGCTGAAATCCTTATTCTCTGTCAGATCCTGCTATTCCTTTAGTAACCTGGATGACAGCTCGTTGTGTTACACTGAACTGCTGCCTGTTGATCAGGATGTGCAATGTCGTTACAACTTGCAGATGGAGGGACACGTTTCACTTGTAAGAGAGAATCAGCAGTATGCTTATTGATATAAAACGATGGTTTTACAAATTTTTGTAGTAAATGTGACAGCGGTTTAACAAGATTTGATGATGAGGTACAGTTGAACATCTATGGCATAGAGCACAGGGTCAGGCAAAACTGACAGGAGGATCGGCCCATTGAGTCATGAGGTTCAGAAGGGAATCACTTGCATTCTAAACTCCTTCTCAGAGGGGAGTTCAGGTGAGGCAGGATCAAATCTTAGTCCCAGACTTGGTCAATGTTTTTATGTCTGCTGGATTTTATATGTGTAATCAATCCTTTATATCACTTGAGTCAGAGATTGACCAGAATGGCGGGTGGATGGCTCAAATTTGCCCTTGACTATTGTGCTGATATCCGTCTCCCCCAAATCCACATGACCAGACACATCCATTACAACCACCACTGGTTGTTATCACTTAAGCAGGTTTATGGGAAATACTGGTCAGGTAGGGGGGTGGGGAGCATCCTGAAACATCTCTACAGACAAATTTCTTTAGCAGCTTGCAAAATACGTACCATTGTTTCAGATTTTTACTCAGAATGTTCAAAGCCAAAACCAAATATTGTTAAATTCTCGATTTTTTCAAATCAGCAGAACTCTAGCTTTTAAAATCAAGCAGAATGCCAGACAGGTTGTAAAGTTTACCCTTCACTAAAATTTTGTCTGGAACTTTCTTAAATAGAAATTACGTTCCTTTCTCAATTTAAATAAAAAGTAATTCTTAGACATTTTCTACGCAGTGAATAATCTTGGGTTGCCTGGTTACAGGATCATCTGTTAATTCATCACACACGGTATACCAGAGGTATGCTTTGTACAATATCTGCCACTGCATATAGCCAAAGAATGTACTCCTGGGCCCGATGATGTCTCCTTACGTTTGCAGATATGCTCTAGAGACACATTATTTCTCTACTGAGAACAGAGGAGAAGAAAGAGCAGACTATCACTGTAATCAAGTGAGCTCCAGAAACCTGGTTTCCTGTGCCTTTCTTTCACTTACAGCAGTTTCAGTGGATTTTCCAGTGTCTAATAATAGCTGTGAATTTGCATCAGAGTCTCTCTCTGAGTGGGTTTTCTGATTACCAATCTGTTTTTATAAAAATGGATGTCAAAAGACCCATTTTTCAAAATCTTTCCTCCAAAATAATTGGCCAACCTAGAAGTTATTAAATGTATAACGTAACAATAAGTAGTAAATCACGTAAGCTTTCACTTTTATTTTCTGATAACATGCTCAAAATTATAACTGGCTGTGATATTTGAGGGTGGAGAAGTGGTTAGGAAAGAAGCAAAAGAGAAGATGGAAAACAAACAAACCAAGCAGTGGGAGGGACAAATGTAAGAGAGTTGAACAGCTAATAACAGAGAACAAGAAATTAGACAAAAACAGATGCATAGGAAAAAGATTGAGAAAACAGAAAACTAGACAAAGATGAGTAACAGCAATGGTAAGGGAGTAAAGCAATAGAAAGAAAGGTCAGTGGTTCATAATTCAAAAAGTATTGGCTTCGATGATATCTTTCTGTTCTGTTTATCCTATAGACACTACTTGCCCATGGTTACACTCTAACATCTCCTGCAGGTACTTGTGGCCAGTAACTATACAGAGGTCACATTAGCGCATCTTTGTCCTCTCTTTGTGACTGACTATCCCATGTTTCTCAACCACTGGTTTTCTAGAATAGGAAGATGGAAGAGCAGCAGCACAAACTTTCTTGGCACAACCCCTTTTTTCCCAACCCTTCAGGTGCTATAGAAGCTTGCCTCAGCCATGGACAAGGCTGTGAAAATTTAACATTAATATAAATTTATGGGGTACTAGGGGGAGTGGTGTTTCTCCTGTGTCGTGTCCTTACAATCATCAAGAACTGAGAGAAATTTGTGGACCCTGGGCTTAGCAATACCTACCACCTAGCATTTGTTAGACTATTCTTTATTCTTTAAAGAACTAGATCCATCCACACACCAAAGTCTCAAATAAAATAATGAATCGCAGTAGTACTAGAGTTGTATTGCACTCAACACCAGGAAATAAAACTAAGTTCTGGTTTTCCCCAATCTGGGAAAAATGTCAAGATGCAAAGCAAAAATATGTGTATTTCTATATGATTTCTCTTAATCATTGTGCCCTAGCTTCATTCTCATTCCTGAGCTTTTACTGCTCATCACACTTGCCACTTGCCTATAAACAAACAGCTACCTCCCTATAATCACATACGGACAAATGGCAGTAGGAGGAAAAATCAAAACAAAATGCCAGTAACTATAAACAAATTTAAATACACTTATCTTTGAAATATATTCATTTAAGATTTATTTAAGTGTAAAGTAAAACACATTTTCACTCTTTAAGGAAATTAGTTGTCAGTGCCAACATGTTATTCAAAGAATTACAGAAAGCTCTACGAAATCCAGTGAGATAATGACTTCTTCTGATTGACAGTGACAGTGTATTTAAAGAATACAATGTTTTTGGTGATTGAAAGCCTTTTTTCTTCAATGTCCATGTGAAAAGAACTATGGGTCAAACTAGTTTGTGAAGTTACTTCATATGTTTCTAAAGCATCACATGTACTTGCAGGATGAGTATTAAGTTTCAAGTACTAATTAAACGAGTTTTTTGTGTGGCAATGCTTTAGGCAATGCTGTTCAAAGACATTAGTAAGCTTGTGAATGGAGTTTATTTCTTCTTGTCTATAAGCAGGAAAAATGCAGAAATTAAAATTTTCATTCCAAGAAATCTTTAATTGTTCCTTTCCTCATCTTGAGTATCTCAAATGAAGTTGATAAAAATTGT
The DNA here is from genome assembly GCA_009769605.1 of Bucorvus abyssinicus. Classification (NCBI taxonomy): domain Eukaryota; kingdom Metazoa; phylum Chordata; class Aves; order Bucerotiformes; family Bucorvidae; genus Bucorvus; species Bucorvus abyssinicus. The sequence continues at coordinate 5,183,593 of CM020063.1, forward strand.
AAGCCATGAGTACCTTACAGGGTTAGAACTCATGGGAATATCTTTGTCACTACGGATGTTAATTTAGTCCCAACAAATAGCAGGATGTGGACTGGGAACAGAATAGATAGGCTGTAGTAGACTTGATTGCTCAGGAAATGACCTATGTAGACAGAATAACCAGCTTGCACTTTGATAAAAGTTCCTGAGGCAATCGAAGTTTCCCTGCCTCACAGTTCAAGTTCAACGCGATAGACAAATACCATGAATAATTCTTTCCAGATTTAGTGCATAATGGGTTGGTAAAAAATCATTAAGAGGTTGGTGATAGAATTACTTGCTTCTGAGTTCTAATTCTTCCCTCCCACTTTTCTCTCTTTTCTTCTTACAGGCTCTTCCTTCAAGCATATGGTAGAATTTATGAGGGATGTGGGAAATGTAAAATACCACCTGTTTATGCTAGTACAGTGTGTGGACCCCATGCAATCTTTCAAAATTCTTTTCGCCTTTCTCATAAACTTGCTTTAAGTATATTTCTTGTTAATAAAATATTTTGCCAGGAATATGGAAGTGTTGGTAGACATTTAGACTGACAATCTATCATGAAATAGTTGTTCTGTTCATATTTTAAATGTTTTATATTTCTAATTTATTTCTATGTTTATAAGAATTTCAGGATTTTTAACATATGATGAGTTTCCCACAATGGCAAAGTGTTAAAAACTTACCTATCTTCAGAACCATCTCTCGCTAAACTGTTAACCAAATACATATTTGTTTATTTTAGCACTGGAAAACCAAGATAGGATGGGCCTTGTTTGTTCTGTCAGTGTCTTCTGTGTCTTATCTGTTCAGCTCAGTGATTACTGTCAGTATGGTGGTGTTTAAAATCTGAAGAGAGAGAGGAAATACAATTTGTGTTCTGTGCTGCCTCACATATCACAGAGAAAACTGGCAGCTTAACACATACTCTTTGCTTGACCTTAGCAGTAGAGCAGAAAGAATACAGCTCTTTTATTTTATTCTGAGAGTTCCATCCAAATGAATGCATCTTAATAGGGAGCCACTAACACCAATGTAGGTGTGGAGGGGAGGGAAACAGAGAAAAATTATGCAGTTATAGAGAGAAATCTCCGTCTATTCTTGACTGTCTCTTTGAAATTACCATAGAATGCCTTGAGTCCTGTTTTCTCCTCTAGCACACAAATACCTGTACTAAAACGGTTAAAGCAGTGCATGGTTAAATGGGATGAAACAGAGAGGGGAATATGGAGGAATTACACCAGAAATTTCTGTAGGTTTGAGGAAAGGTATCAAATAGTCTTGTGTCCAGTAAATATAACAAAATTTACAACAGAATTCAAAGGACAAAGAACCTCAAGCATTTAATGCATTATGGAAGAGAATAGCTAAGAGGATAAATGTTCCTGGGTTACAAAAACGTGTCTAAAAATAAAGACATAAGTCTTTGGTTAAACTATTATGGTGGATTGACCCCAGCCAACCATCAAAGACCCACCCAGCCACTTGCTCACTCCTCTCTCCTAGGAAAGAGAGAAAGATGAAGGCAAAGAAGGGCTGTGGCACAGGATAACAGTTTAATAGCTGAAGCAAAAGCTGCACGCACAAGAACTCTTCCCATTGGCAGGCAGATTTCTAACCCCTCCCTGAAAAGCAGGTCCTCAGCACATGTAAATGTGACTTGGGAATACCAGTGCCATAACCATGAATGTCGCCGCTTCCTCTTGCTTTCCTTGAGATCTTATTTCTGAGCACGATATCGTACGGTACAGAGTATCTCTGCGGTCAGTTTGGATCAGCAGTCTCAGCTGTGTCTTCTCTCTTTCTTGCCTACCCCTAGCCTTCTCAATGGAAGTGGAGTGACAAAAAGAAAAAGCTTTAATGCTGTGCAAGCACTGTTCAGTAACAGCCAAAACATTGGTGTATTATCAACACTGGTTTAGACACAGAGCCAGAACACACCACCATATGAATTACCATGAAGAAAATTAGTTCCAACCCCACCAGACCCAGCACAGCAACTTATAGTCTGGAAAGAAGTGAAGGACAATTAATTTTTTCTTTGTAGGTTGTGTCTCTGACACCGTGTTTATATCATATTGACCACATGTTGGTACTGTCATATCCTTGTGTTTTGTTGAATTGTTCTTGGAGTCCAGAAAGCCAGTGGGGGCAAAAACTATATTTCTTCTATTTTCTCCTTATTTATAATTTTATTGTTGAAAAACTAACTGTCTGTCTGTTTCCTCACTTTGTTTGACAATGGGTGCCTTGGTGGCATGGTGGTGTTTGGGCTGTATACCTTGCACAGGTATGGTCTACTTGTAAACCATCTCTGCAGTGTTCACATTGTGGTTTAGAAATATTTGCCATCCAGCTGCCTTATGTGTTCCTGGAGAACACCAGCGTTGAATCCAGCAGAGTCTTATGGTCAGGTGCTGAGGTACTCACAGAGTTCTTGTAGCTTTTTCACAAAGGAGGAAGTTTATGGCATGCTACTTTTTTTGCAGTTGAAATGAGGAATGTCGTATTTATATCATCATTTATATCAATATATCATCATTTATATCATTATATCATCATTAGCAAAAGCTGGGTCAGTATCTGTAATATTTAGTGCCACTGCTGAAGTACCTGTATTTCAAAGGAGACGTAAATCACTTGGAACCGTCTTTCCTGGAAGGAATCTCTTGAAGCTCATAGTGCAGGTTAACACTGGCCAGTATTGCAGCCATTCTCCACACCAGGTTTCCAACCCTCAGTCTCAGGTTTCTCCTGAGACTTTCCAGTATTTGGAAGTCAAGTCTGGGAAGCCAAACTGCTTTTGAAGTCTGAGAATATTCAATTCAGGTGTTCTACTACAGCTCAGTAACTCTGAGCCAGTATCAACCACATGCAGAAATCTGACACAGCGCAGCACAACTGAGAGAGGAATGGGTCATCATCAGCAGTCTCCCAGGCAATTCTGGTGCCACGCAGCATAGACACATAGCAGGACAACCGTGCTGCCTTCACACTGCAGCTCTCGCCATCTCTGCAACGCTGGCTGCAGTTCTCAACGCCCAGGTGGTATTTTTCAAAGTATGGTAGTTTCGTGGACTTGGCAGGATTCTTGGTAAATTTTTAGATTTCCTCTGTGACGTGGAATGCCCAGTTCTGTATGGTCATTCCCAAAGATTGTTAGCACGTTCTTACTAATCCCAGTAGCCAGTATTGTGGGATGAATGTAGACTGACTGACGTGTCAGTTAGTAAAGGAATATAAGGTTTTGTCCCTCTTTCTTTCCATTAAGTTAATTTGATAGACATAAATGCAATAATAAAAAAAAAAATAATTTCTACACTATTTCATCTGCTCTAATGAGATGCTTGTAACTGTATCTTGAGGCTGTGTATTCCTGTATTTTTTCCCCTGACACCATCTTGGTTCATATATATTTTAAAAATCTGCATATCTATTTGTAAGTTTTTGGGTATTGAAAAGACACAATAATTTTGAGTGAACTAGTAGTCTCTAGACAGCTATAAATCTGTGGCTGGATTTTAGTTTTCAGTTTTAAAAAATATAAATCTGTATGATTAATGATCTCGTAATTTACTTATAAATAAGAGATTCAAGCTGCACGATATGTAACAACTAAATCACTGGTTCTCTTATTGTGGCAGCTGATGCATACGCTGGTGAAAGTCAGAAAGATATTACAACAAAAATAAATGAGTAAATGTAAATATTTTCTAGTCTAAGCTTCCTAATTCCCTGACACTGGAGCATGGGGCCACATTGCTCTTGTTTATTTAATGGCAAAAACTTGCTTTGGAACACAGAGTCTTAGCCTTGTATCTGATTTCCATATTTTATACTGTTTTTTCTGGTCTAGCGTACACCCCATCTGTCTGCCTCTGTTTCCCATCTGTAAAATGAGACCAGAGATTTTACCTTCCTTTGTATGCAATAAGATTTCTGACTTTTAAACAGAGAATAATTTTAAAAAATTATTAAATGGTACACCTTCGTAGATGATTAAAAGGCATCAACACATGCAGCATAGTTCTGTGACCAGTACCAGGTGACAAATACTTTGAACTTCATCCAGCAATTTCTTTAGGGTGCATGTCATCTTAATAAGCAAATTAAGATACATGTGATAACCTCTTAGACAAATTCTGTAAAGATGTTACAGCTAGACACAAGGAAAGAGAGTCTATATCATCCTTTGGTAAACCAAGCAATCAGTGAAATCATTGTCTATCTCCTCAAACAGAAAATGAACTGTGAATGCCTACTTGCTACAGCTACTGAATTATTGAGCAGATGGGGAGTCACAGCCAGCTGCTTCTCGGCCATGTTTTAGGCAAGACCCAGTATTAATCCTATTCTCTGAGAATTCTTCCCAAACTGAAACTCCAAAAGAGAAATAATAGTTTATTTTAAACCTTGACAGAGTTAAATGTGAAACACCGAATTAGATGTTCAAGATTCAAGCAGCTCTGGGGTTTGTCGGGGAAAAAAACACCTAGGAATCAGTTATTATTTAGAAAGTGTTAATTTTGTCTCAGTAGGTACCTTCAATTTTTATAGAATACTTTATAAAATATGTTACTGCAAATTCCTTCAAGGATTTCATAAGGGAGAAGCATTGTCACAGACTACATCACTGTAAGGATTATTTTTAATCACAGGGTAGCTAAGATTTCCAGAAATGTGTGATTGAAGGCAGCAGACAGAATAGAAGGCTTTGCTTTTCTTGCATTCAGGCAGAGAATTCTTACCGTATTGGTACTTGATATTCATAGTTTCACAGAAGCAAGTTAACTGTTTCAAAATGGTATCACCATATTTAGAGAGTTTGGTGAAAGATGAGTCAGTGCTTCATGGAACAGACATATCTTCTGACATCGCTGTCACTTAGTCTGCTGTGCTTCCCACTTTTGCTGGCACTTGTTCTTCATTGATCTCTTGTTCTGTGCCACTTGATTCATCACGGTCAGTGACCCAAGGGCATGAAAAATTCATCCCAAGACAACAAATACTTTGTAATTTATTATATTTCTTTCTCATTGGATTTAAGCCAATTAATTCCTCCAGAGAACAGAAAACTTATAAAGTATAAGAATTCTGGCATTTATGTGGAGAGAGCACATACAATTTTGTGTCTCCATTCTTTCATGCAAGAATAATGAGTTACAAAGCTGCATTATCTAAATAAGGGCGAAAAGAAATTCATCTAAGGGAGTGGGTTGTGCAAAGGAATTTATTTCTGCCCTGACAGTAAGAACCACTTAATACTATGTACTAAATTTCCAAAAAGATTTATAGACCTGTATCGACAACCATTTCCTTTTTAAGGAAAATTCCCTTTTTAAACTACTTGTCTTACTTAGATAAATAAATTCCAGCCTCTCCTGGTGTCGTTGTACCTTTATTTATTACGGTGCCTAGTCATCTCCATTAAAATTTGATTTTCCACAAGCAGAATGGCTCTGTAATGTGTTCTTCTTGCTAAACTTGAAGTTGAGATCCAGTTTTTTCACCAGTTTTCAATGAAAAGAATTGGAGTAGTGTTATGTCTGTAGATATTTCAGAGAATCTGAAATTAAAACTACGCTATCAGACATTATTAGGTCCGAGAAATTAATAATAGAGCTCCAAAGTCACAGGACAGAGTCTTATCCCCAAGATTACCCTTCTTCTGTCAGAGTGGGAGTCCAATTTGCACATCACCAGACCTAGAAATCGTGACATTTGACGAATGCTGTCTGATGACTTTTATGTTACCTCCTGTAAGACAAAGTGGCATGTGAAACTACCGAAGAGGCAAATGGAGTAACATCTTTGCATAAGAGACAGATGATACGTAATTTAAACTATCTAGTGGCTGACTGCAGTAATTGAGCTGAACAAATTACTTTCCTGAAAAGAAGCGGTGGAGTCATCTGGTGCAATATGGGTAAATAGATAGTGCACATGTGTCAGAGCTGAACTTTTGGTACATAACTGAGGTAAGGGAATGCAGTTCAGGCACCCATTTGCTCCTAGACTCTCATTCCTTCAACTCTTTGTCTGTGCTTTTCTCTGACTCAATATATTCAGGTCAAATAGATAAATCTCAACAGATTTTTTTCTGTTGTGCAGAGTCATTTTCTCTTTACATTTCAAAAACTGTGTCATTTTACAATGCTTGAGTCAGTGCAGTATAGGGCAGCTCTTGTCATGTTCTTTTGCCTCATGCTTTTGTACTCGTACTACATCTCTAATGCATTCCAAGAATTAATATCAGTGCATAGCCAGGGCCCAGGAAGAAACCTGGTAAAGCTATGGTCCTCTAAAATGGGAGTAGTGTTGAGAAAGCTAACAGTATTTCTTCTTGACCCTCATCACCAGACAAAGCTACTTAGAAAAAAGCTAGCCTGAATGAGATCATCTGTGCATGCTGTCAAACCAAGTGGCTACTACATGGGTTTCCAGAAGACTCCAAAGAAATGTAAACCACCTAGCTTTTGCATGACCCAGTCTCAAAGCAGATGAAGCCTGTTCCAAATCCCATTTAATAGCTCATTGATACAGCTACAAAATCTGTGGAGAACGTTAGGATGAAGAAGGTCCCTTTATGCAATAAAGATTACTGCTATTAAGTCTCTTGAAATGTATAAAAATAAACTAAAGCCCAGTCTCTGATAAATGTTATGCATTTTAAAACTGATGAACAGTTGCTTCAAAAACAGCTCTTTATAAAAATCAATTCAGTAATTGCAAAATGCATAAAAATATACTGTGTACCTGTCTTATTATCCACTTGAGAACATCAGACATTCAAAGGAAGGCAAAAAGAAACAAATTCTGAGAGCAATTCTTTTAAAGCAATAATCTAAAGAGTCAATATTATGGCACTCCATGTTAAATTGAAAAGGTGACTGTGCTCTTCTGAATATTCTGTGAGTGGCTGAATCAGTCTGACTGAATGTCTAAGATGTTTTCTTGATTTTCCTTTCTGTTATATAAACTTATGGTTAAAATGTTGGTCTTCCAAAGCCAGCTGAATTTTGTAACAAGAATTATTTTGACATCCCTGGGCTGTGAACAAAGGTCTTATGCTCACCTTCTCTGTTTTTAACTGCACCAGAAGTTTTACTAATCTCTTTGTATGTATAAGTACTCTTAATCTTTCCTCAGTTCTCAAGAGATTTTCCCATTGAGTGATAAATATACAGGATTTTGCTAACGTCCTTTGTACACTGACATGAGATAGGAAATTAGTTTCGGGTTTACGTGAAACTCAGCGATCTCCAAAAGACTCATTTCTCTTTTCTTTTTTTATCAGTTGTACAAAAATGTTGAAGAATCTCAGCTTGGTGTAAGCACTTGGAAGTACTAGAGTTGGGGGTTTGGTATTTCTTTGGTGTTTCTGTTATGTCCTTATTAATGGACCGCTTGAAAAGAACCTGTAGATTACAATAGGCTTTGGATAAAGTGTTACTGTGAGATATTATCTTCTATTAGAACGGATATCATACAAGAAAACAGCTTTTGGTCATGAAATGCAAATGTTTTAAATCAGCTGCCACCACTTTAACATGTAACTTCTGTTCTAAAGATTCCATTCTCACTTCTCTGCGGTTCAGAGGAGATAGTCAAACTGTCGTCTTAGTCTTTTTGGAAAGCTCAATCACTTCTCCTTTCCCTTTCAAAAGTACATAATGATAAGAGAAAGGAGAGTGGAAAATGCTGTTATGAGGGTAGGACTGATGGAAAGTCAAACGTAGTAATAGATCAAAACACAAGAGCTAGTATTTCTTAGTATTCATACGGCAAACAGATCTCTTACATCTAATACTAGGGGGAAAGGAGAAGGAAGCAATTCCTGCCATGTGTCCATTAGAAGATTCTGCTTTTCATTTTAGGTACAACAACATACAATACACTTGAATTAAGCACTTGAGAGACTTCTGTCTTGAGGGGAAGAGATGAGCCATGTCCAATACTTAAATCAATGGTTAGCCTTCTACCTGAATAAAGCTCTGGAGAGCCATCTCTATTTTTAACTTAACAAAGAACAGCCAGCAATTATACAAAGAAAAAAAAGTTAAATAGGGCTCTAAAGAAGATTTCAGTGGACAAATTTAATTAAATTCTAATATTTGTTCTTTTTTAATCTTTCTAAAGACTAGCTAGCCTTGTGTGTTCATAATAGTATTTAAACAGTTCAGCTACAGAGTATTTTGATGAGCTACTGTAAAGGTTATTTAATATTAAGTATTTGTTCTTCTTTGTCTTTATACACAGATTGGTTTAATGGAGAATAAAGACATTTACCAAAGTGCTGGGAAAATATTTCACCTTAGCAGCACATAGATATAGTAGATCATATATGATATAACCCACGTTAATTCTGATTTTGGCATTCTGCTAATTATCATATAGCAATAAAAAGTTAAATCAGAGGGAATATTGAAAAGAAAAAACTGAATAAAATACATAGATTGCTTAAAAGAAACAAAATCGACCATTTTCCTGGAATCTCTGTTCTTCTTTTATATGAACATGCTCTTCCAATAGCTTGCATGAAAACAGGAGCGGCAAGGATTAGGTCATAGAGGATTCACTCCCTTTTCTATTTAAGCTACATTTGCACTTATTTATTTGCAATATTTAATAATTGATCCTTACACTCTTCATATGTAGGTCAACCCAGCAAGGAGTGAGGAAATACAGGACTAAGCAATTAACCTAAGGTTTCTGCTGAGAAGAAGTAACGTAGAGCTCATAAGACCAAGTGTACTCCTCCCGGTACAGGACCATTCTTTAGAAGGCAGTTTGAAATGACTGCGTTCTGACATATGAAATGAATGAAATTACAATGCAAATACTTGAAGAATTTGTTCTATGATGTACCAGAGTTATCGGGGAGTATCAAGACTCTCTTGATTGAATTCAGCTAACCAGATTTTATACATTTCATTCCCTGAATTTTGCTTGAATGGATTTTCAGTGTAAATTGTTCTTCTGTCTCATTTTGAAATAATGGATATGTACCCAAATGAAGAATCTCAGGAGACATTTTCCTCAGGCAGAAACAGTACCTGCTGTTGACTCTTCCACTTAAGAGGTTTGATTCAAGTAATTTGAAACAAGCGGAAAGATTTTGATTTCAAAAGACTCTGTATCTAAGCAGTTTAAAGAACACTGCTACATTCTTTTATGAGTGTTCAGATTTGGTGAAGTATCACTTCTAAAATCCTGCCTGAGTGTGTCTTTTGCTGAGGTTTATGAATCACCGAAGGACTTAGGTGAGAACAAACTTCAGATCCAGTTACTTATGAGAAGGTCCAGAAGCAGGTATGATTCAACATATATGTTAAAGGGGAAATTGAATGGAAAAAATTCAGAAATTGGGAATGAATGTTTCTCCATAGGATAGGATTTTGAAAGTTGAAATTTTGGGTGCAACCCTTTAAAGGGGCATTCAGGCCTAAATTCTCCGAAAATCAAGGCGGTGAGTCCTACCTAAGTTTACACTCAATGAGCGCTTTATGGAAATAAACGTAGGAGCCTTCATGCTCTTTTAGATATATGCTATATGCTCTGCTAATGAATACAGGTTCGTACACAGCTTGTACATCTACTGAGTACTAATCATCAAACCAAGAACTCAAAAAATTCAACAACTGAAATAATAAATGTTTTATAGTCATTTGGATTCCCTGTTCAATGGAATAAAGAGGTGATTCCATAGACTTTTATGAATATGGAGAAGATCCTAAACTAGGGAAGGACTTTGGACAGGGAACACATCAATTAAAATAATGGCACAGTTAAAACCTCCTTTGTAAGATCAGCTCAGGATCTAAACTGGGAAAAGATGCAACTGTACATTTAAAGGTAGTGATAGCTGTCCAAGTACATACGACAAAAGACAAAACTGTACCTGCTGTAAGGTTCTCCACAAAATAAATGGAAATAAAATTAAGCAAAAAACCCTTTTGTTTTGCGAGATGATTATCTCTGTTTCAGTGTATTGTATGAATAAATATTTGACAGTTGATTTTGACATGAATGCTTTGTCTTTATGTTAGAAGGTAAGGGACACATTAGCTAGTCACTGATGTATTTAATAAGTAATTATTAGAAAAATGGAATCATGTTTCTGTAGAAAAAATGGTCAATGATAGCTATTACTGTGCTCTCAAGACCAGCTCATCCTTCTCAAAAATAAATCTGCTCTCTGTGATCCAGGAACAATCATTATTTTAGCAGATTTCAAGCCTCTACTGGAGAGAAAGCGTCTTTAACACTCCACAGAGAGTTAGCAGAAGGGAATTCTTTGATTAAAAAGCAAACCTACAGTTAAACTGAAACTACATTAATTGACAGTGACCGACCCTTGAAACAAAAGAAAAACAACAATTTCCTTGCTTATGACTTCCTTATACTCTTCCTCCTACTCACATATGCCATGGTCTCATTCCCTTCCTTTGATTCAGGTGTAGCAGAGATGAAAATGACTCCTGTAAAAATCAGGGGTTTGTTAATTGCTTTTCCACAAGGCATTTGTCTTTTTGACAAACATTTTAACACTGTGTCAGAAACTCTAGACCATCTCTTGATCAGACTCACTTTAAAACTTACATTTTTCATTATGGAAGTGATAACAATTTTTTAGGAAGCAAGAGGGTGATCTTGCACTTTCCACTTGTTATTTTATCTTCTTATTGATAATTTAGCTTGACAGGAATATATTAGCTTCTAGCATGGGTAGCTGGCACAGAGTTCGTCACCCGTGTGAATGGTATCTGGAACCATTGGTATCTGTGAATGGGTATGGGACCATTTGGCTGAGAGCGTAGCCACGGATAGCTGTAAGATGCTGCTGTTTGAAAGCAGCTTTACGGACAGTTGTTTGGTGCTGAAGACTTCAGTGATGTGCTTTTGGTGTATGGATCTATTGAAACAGCACCTGAACAGCTTCTGTGGTCTTCAGGTGCCTAAACTATTTAGATTTCTTTTTAATTACACTTCTATTTTAAAATGTCTTACCTTTGGATATTGGTGAATATATACAGCAGTGACTATCTTTAACTGGTAACACTTACGCATTATTTTTATTTTTCCAGAGTCATGATTTCTCTAAATTTGTTTGCATCTGAACTCTGTATAACTGCAAATTAATTGTAACAGGTATTAATTACCACAGTAATTTTTAAAGGGATGCATGTATAAGACTAAAGAACAATGCTTAGCTCTAGACTGCATGATTTGTAATCAATTGTCTATGAAATGGCTATGATTATACAATGCTACTCTTTTGAGCAGGGTGTTGAACTGGACTTCTCCCTGAGACATCTTCCAAACAGAATAATTATATGATTTTATAATTCTAAATATACCCTGACTAGGGAAAGCAGGGCCACAGATCTAATGTACCATGTCCAAAGACTCGTAATGAAACTTCAGGAATCTAGTTTGTCCTAGCCAGTGTGTTTCTAGATAATCATCTATATCTTCTTTTTGAAGCTTCTCTTACAGAGAAGATTCTTCACATACATTAAAAAAGCTAGTCCGTTATCTTGTGGGAGAGAAAACAAAATGAGTGTATGAAATCTTGCCTGGATCTTACAGCTCTCAAGAGAAATATGCTGCATATCTTCATAGCAGACTTTTAGGAAGGAACTGGGAAAACTCTTACAATGGCCTTTAAATATTTTTTTTTAAAACTCACATGTGCACTAAACATTAAATATCAACATGGCTTGGCTTCGCGGACGAAGATTTGAGATTTAAATATATATATATTTAAATAAAATACAACTTGCGTAAATTGTTTGAGTAGACTAATTTTTTAAAGATATGTATACCGTTAAAATTTCCTGGTATTGCAGATGAGTCAAAATGTCTCCATTTTCAATCATTTAACCTGTCACCCCCATAATCAGAATCTTTAAATTCTAGAAACTGGCTTTTCCTAGGTGTCTTATGATGGTTTTAGCTATCTTATGATGTGTATACTAAATGAAGGTATCTGTCTCACATTTTCAAGTCTTGCCCATCTACAACTCTGCAAATAATTCTCGGCTTGTAAGCACAGTGGGCCTGAGGATTTTATCTCTTTGATGTTGTGTATCTTGCTTGTAATGAAAATGATCACTCAGTTTTTAATAACAAGATCAAAACCTAGAAGGATCAGACAGAAATAATTTTGTAAAGTTGTTGTTGTTCTATAGGCTTATAAGTCTTTCAAACCATTTTCTTCTTTCCGAGATATTCTGAAGGAGCATCACTAACCCAGACTAATAATGTGCTAGGACAGGGACAAACTATAACTACGTAGAGAGGCATACCTGAGTAGAAACTGTGAAGTAGATCAGCTTACAGAGAGTAGAGTTCCGTTACAAGCACAGAAGGAATGTGTTTGTTATATTCACTCAGAAAGGGGAAATTTATGTATTGTTGCAGGAGAGGGAGGGAAGAAATCCCAGCTTTGAGCAGCACACCGATCAGATCAGTTATTTCTAAGCACAGTGCAGATGCTACCTGCCCAGTCTAACAGCCAACAACTGCCTTGTAACCTCTTCCGAACAGATAGCTGATGATTAGGAACAGTAACCATTGTAGATGCTGGTGTGCATTTGGACTGCGTAACTCTTATTTCATAATTTACGTCTTTCACTTCACTGCTTATACTGTGAGAACTCTAGAGTGGCATATTTTCAGCTTGGGCACTTATCCAAGACGCATGCCATCTATCTCTGCATATGCTGAGCTGCTAATACACAGGGAAAAGTCTTCTCTCAGTCTTTTCATTACTTTTTCAGTTTTGTCTTCTTCTCAAAGTAGAGCATGCTATGCTCCCTATAATTCAGAGAGCTCTGGGATTCAATCACATCGATAACATACACAATAAAACTGACAGTCAGACAAATGCTGACCCATCAGACATAATATGGTCAACGATTCTGTATATGCGAATCAATAGGATCAATCTGATCACCTGTAAAATGGTCCTATATATTTTTTTCCATTGACTGATGTGCTGCATCATGACAGAGTAATGATGGAGGGTAAAATGAATCTGCATTGACATCTGTCATCTTGCATCGCTATTTTAAATATTGAGGATATTCATCAAAAGACTTGCCATGTTGTGATATATTTTGACATTTATTTATCACTGATGTTCTTAAAGACAAAGCTGAGATTGGAACATAATTTTCACAGCAAGTTTATGGCCACAAGATCTTGCATGAACTCCAATAGATAAAAAGGAGACATACCTGGTCCCTGACGATGTATGATACAATATTGTAGGCTTTGAAAATCTGTTATTTCCTCATTTTTTCCACCTGAAATCCAACTATTACTAACTATACGCTCAATTTCTTGGGTTATCCTCTTCTTGGGTAGCAGGCTCCTTGAAGAAGAATGCAGGATTTTTTTCTTTGTTTTTTAAACTAGTCAAAAGTTGTCATTTTAAAGATCAGGAGTCTTCTTACCTCTTTCCTGGACAGAAAATGTTATTAATAAAGGAAGATTATATCAAGAACACACACATATTCACATATACACAGTCATGAAATTAACAAGCAGAGAAAAATGCATATCACACTATACTGTTCATGGAGCCCACCAGAAAGCTATCATTGGTATCTGTAAGCACACAATCATATATGTGTCTACTCTGCATATGACCTGATTCATTTACCTCACAGAATTAGAAGATCCCCACAAGTTCCTCAAACTGTCAATAAACACCAGTCCAGCCATTCCATTCAAATGTTAAGCTGCCAGATGATATTGAATAGCTATATCATCGAATTTGCAGAGATCTGTGTACTCTGGAAGGCGTTTCCTACTAACATTAGGCTAACTGTCCCAAGCTTACTGTCTGATCAAGTAACAAATCAAAAACATGCCTGGATTTTTCTTTACCTGTGAGTTTGTACATCATGGTCTCTAATACTTCTGAAGACCTTTCGGTATTAAAATTGTTATATACATGTGAAATATTAGTCTTATAAGCATCCATGGTATGATTATGTTTGAAATAAAACAAAATAGCTTGTAGAAACATAGTTTTCTTAATTCAGCGAGGTCTTTATTTTGAAATGTGTTTCAGCACTGAAGTGGGCATAAATAAACTGAAGCAGGAAAAGCAATCGCTCTGAGGATCACGTACCAATCTTCTATAAGTTCTTCAAGTGGCATGGTGCTGTCAGATCTGAAAACGCCAACTCTTCTTTCTGAAATTGTATATTGTTACTTAATTCATATGTTATGCTGAGTAAAATGCCATCAGTTAGTAATGAGAGCTAAGATTTGTTATCTACAAAATAAGTGCACATTAGCTGGAAACGCTGCAGCAGTGGAAAAAAAAAAGGTTTACCAGAAAGAATGTTTTGAATACTGAATTCACCCTCAAAAGGCTGGATTCTGATTTTCAGTATATACATCTCCGCATTTTGTTCAGTCCAATATTTAATGCTTGAAAATAATGACCTTAAAATAAAAAGCCTGTTACAATCCTGTTTTCAGTGATTCAAAACCGAAAGACCTTTCTTATAGGGTGAATTCTCCATGTTTTGGAACAAACTCTCTGAAACAGTGAAAAACACAGTCAACTATAAGTGTATGTCTAAATCCTACTGAAATCAATTTCTTAAATACATGCTTACATAATTAAATTCTCCAGCGATTTTGACAAATAATCTCTACAGCAAAGACTCTTTGAAGGATTAGATCTTCCCAAGATCAGAATTGGTCCATAATTCAGCCAATTTATATTTGTGCCACAGTTTTATGCCTATATTGCTTAGGTCTGATGTCTGAAGGACAAATAATTTATTTTTTTCAGGGACAATGTGGCAGAAAATAACTTAAAACATATAATTATTTTAATTTCTGTGTTGGCAGCTTTTAATTCAATTGCTCCATCAATGTTCTTTTCATTTTACCTCTTTTTGTCCTTTCCAGCTTAAGCAACTCCATCAGTACTGTCAATAACTGTACCTCTATTTTGCCGCAAATAATGTGATAGTAGTAAAAGGAACTATTTGTCGCCTCATTAAACTCCTGTTACAACTGTAGCCTCCACCACAGTATAGGAACCTGATAATTCCTCTAAATTCGTATTGGTGATTGTATATATACAGGTTTTGTTTCTCATTTTCCAGTTTCCTTTGACAACAAAAAGCCTCTGTAAAGCTAAACATCTATGTTGCGTTTATAAGAAATTGTGGCCAGGACAGGCCTTCTGAAATCAACCCACAGCATGGAAATCAGACTATTCTAGATCTTGCAGGTTTGTCTGAACCTTTAGTCGAGGGAATTCATGTGTTCTTTCCTCCACTTAATATCACGGTTTTTACTGCAGCTGTTGCTAATTATTTTGCTTTGGAGTAATTCCTAGGAAGGTTTAAGGCTGTGTTGTGTTAGGATCTCTGTCCACAAAAAAAAAAAAAACCAAACAAAAAAAACCAACCAAAAAAAAAGTTTATCTCAATAGTAGAAAAGGTATAAGAAGCAATGAAGAAGGCAAAAAGTCAACAAGGATACTCTAAGGTTAAGCATAATATGCAGTAGTGATACTCTAGCAGCCATTTAGGTGCTACTCTTAGTTAATTTCTTAGGCTGATGCTATGGCCATATTTAAAATTTTGGGAATTGAAAGGAACAGGATATGCGGCTCTTTGCAGAGGATTTTACCCATGTGGAATTCACTTAACTTTAAACATGTAAAACATATCTGTTTACAACTCGTCTAATTTAATCGTCTTTATACCCAATGGAGAGAGGAGGAATTCCAGGATATGATCCAACAGAAGTATTTTAGCAGCTGTTCAGTGAAACCAAGCGGTATCACATATAACAATCGTTTGTTTCATTTGACTGTATGTGAAGCCCATCTGACAAGGCTTGGGTGCTGTGTAGGATTAGTCAAGTAAATTCCCACCCTCTTGTATCACAGTTGGCAGAAACCCAGAAAGCAGTGGTCAGAAATGTAGCATCTCCTTATGCAGCAAAATTTTTTCTCTTGGATATATTAACTCAATAAGCACACATGACTTCAGCGTGCTCAAGACCCAGCCCAAGGAGTTGGTACTGAATTCAAACAAAAGTGACTCAAAAAAGTCAAAATTAAGAAACTGAAACACAGAGATAAGGGAAATCCACTTAATCTTTGTTGGCTTTGCTAGCAGAACCCAACTAAAGAGAAATTTCCAACAGGTATTGATAACGTAAAGGCACAATTACAGCTCCTGTGTGGTAAGTTCACATACAAGAATTCTTTAGTAGAAAGTTTCTTTTACATTTTTCCTTAAGAGGAAAAAACTGTCCAATGCCTGTAACCTACCCCTCATTAGAAAGGAAAGGCGGCACTCTTTGTGCTGTTTTGTTGCAGATTGGCAGCAACCTACTGTTGAAGCATGCCTTCAGCCTTGCTTTTACATGGGCATCTAACTATGGTGCCTTCTGTTTTGTAACAGACACTGAGATTATAGTTAATTATTTTTTCCTTATATGTCACTGCAGCATTATTTCATACACCTTCACACTCATCGTGGATTCATTAAAAGCAGCGAAGAAGTATATTTAGTAAAAAGCAATTTGCAGCTATCATCTCCAGCATTAAATTTATTTGCCAGGTTAACAGTGTGAGAAAATGAACAGGAACCAAACTGGATATTATATTCTAAAAAGCACACAACAGAAGTTTACAGCCAGTATACTAGTATACCCTCTGCCACAATGCACAAGTTGTTGATGAATAAACCATGAAGATTTTCAGAAGGCTGAGAGAGTTGGTGTTGTTCAGGCTGGAGAAGAGAAGCTCCACAGAGACCTTAATGCTGCCTTTCAGTGCTTAAAGAGGGCTTATAAGAAAGATGGAGAGACTTTTTACCAGGGCCTACAAGGAGTTAGAAGGAATAACATTTTTAAACTGAAAGGATAGATTCAGATTAGATCTAAGGAAGACATGGTTTTTTAAAGGATGGTGAGATACTGGAACAGGTTGCTCAGAGAAGGCACAGATGCCTCGTCACTGAAAGTGTTCAGGGTCACGTTGGATGGGTCTTCGAGCAACCTGATCTAGGGAGACATGTCCCTTCTCATGGCAGGACTAGATGATCTGTAAAGGTTCTTCCAACCCAAACATTCGATATTGATATAATTCTATGAAACAATAGTACACTAACTATGAAATCACTCCACATCCATCATTGCTTATAGCAGTTACTACTTTGACACAACACTCCAAGAAAATAAATCATGTTGATTTAGGAAGCCTGTGTTATTAACTAGTAACAAGACACTTCATCAGTTTTTGTAATTTCAGACTGCAAAAAAGGTACCTTATTCTTTAGTTGCTGATACATCCGTGTTGGTATGACTGTAATGACCTTAAAATAAGACAGAATTAGAGATCACCTACCTGCACTGTGGCTGGGTCTGAAGTATAAGTGGTATACCACTTTTTCAAGGCTAGTAAAGTGCTAAAAATATGTCTAATTGAAATACAACTTCTTGATGTTGATCTATTTTACTGTATTTTCATTATCCTGCAAGTTATATCAACATATTTCCCTTATAAATACTGATATAAATTAATACATAAATTCTACGCTTTCCCTGTTGATTGGATAAAGTAGTGTGTTTCATTTTCATTTATCATAAAATGCAGCTTCATGATTTTTCATTTTTTCTGATATTTTTCCTAAACCATGTCTTTATCAGGAAAAGCAATAAGTAGATTAAACTGATCACATGTGAGATATATGTTGTCTTTTTAAGGAAAAATGTTTGTATTATGCAAACTACAACGGACTTACTGTGGTTGTTTTTACTGTGCAATTTTTGTATGTTCTACAGGATGCTAAAGGAAGATATGGGGTTTTGCGTAAGGTGTTTCACAAAGCGTGTTTTAATATTCCCTTTAGAAGCACGAATATGGATTTTGGTAGTGGTACTGGAGTTGAACAAAGACAAGTTTTGCTTTTTTCAGTAGTACACTAATGGATTCTCATTTTGTCCCCTTGAGCTGACCTCAGTACCACAGGTTACACTCGCTTTTCTATAGCTAGTGTTTCAGATGGGGCATTATGGCGGTGCAGAAATAAAGTAGCTCTGGAATATAAACATACACATGCAAGTGTGAATGTGCGTGTGTATGTACATGTGTGTATGTACAAACGTGAGCATGAATAAGTTTGTAATGTGAACAAATGAAAGGTTGATAATCTAAAGGACTAAAAGATAGCACAAGACCATTCTAAATGTTATATCCACTCTATTGTTCATATGTCAAGTTTGACATGCAACAGTGTTGTCAACTACAGAGCAAAAGAAATGTGTAAGTACTTGTATCCGTAAATGCCAGTACTACTACATACATACATATTTATATGTATTTGTGTGTCCAGTTACCATTTGGACCATATGCTCTTTCAGGAGCTACTTTTACAAAGTGACCAGAGCATAGAATTAAATTGTCATTTATGATAAGCGCCATTTTTCACACTCCATCTAACATTTCTGTATGTAATGCAGAATGGGGCAGGTAGAGGTATGATTTATTGTTGGATGATGCCACAAGGTACTTATTCAGTATTCATCATTTTAGATTTTTGCTGCATCCAGTGCAAAGTCAAATACATGATTAATGCCAAAGAAGAACTTGCGATAACAAGTGGAATGTTTAGTTCTGTCTGCATTTCTCAAATACATAAATATAAAAATATATAAAAAGGATAGATCCAAGATAAAGAGTACTTCTTCTCTATGAGTTAGCAATGTGCAATGTTCCATTTACATAGTTATTTTAACAATAATTAAAATAAGTCACATTTCTTCGTTTGATACCGGGAGAAACTCAGACCCTTGTCACCATAAATTTCCATGACAACTTTTAGAAAGTATGGAATTGTGGTAAGGAGTAAGACCTCAGGACTGTCTTCTGCTGATAGTCTTCTTCATATGACCAGACATATATTTCGTGTTGCTTGAGCATTACATTGGTAAAATTGGAATAAAAGTAACTCTTCTGAAAAACTGTGAGATAGTGTTTATACCTAGGCAAGTGGTTGAAATTCAGCTCCTTGCAGGTGTCCAGGACACAGTTCATTTGTGACTTCTTCAAAGCATTAAAGAAGACTGACACAATGCTTGCACAAGGGAATGTTGTTGGATTGAAGGGGATTGTACTGAGATTGTTGAATAAAATGAGTTACAAAACTTTGAATTAATTTGGTCCGTGGAAGAATCTTGAGCAGAATTGTGAGCAATTAGTTTGGGTTAAGGTGAGGATTACTGTAGGAGACAAAAAAGGTTAGCATTTCTTCATTGTTTTTGTAACTCATGACTCACTGCACCTTCAGCATGGGTCTTTTATAATGAGAGACTTAAAGTTCGTTAGTTGAGCTCAGTCTGTAAATTGCCTCTTCCCAGAAATGGTCCAGCCATTGGCATTGGTGCTGGGCCAAACAGTTATTCTCAGTTATCGGCAGTGTTCTGAGCTTCAGGGGGTTACTGTAACATTTGTCATCCTCAGAGGCCTCATGAAACTAAATTTTAAATATCGTGTGTAAGATGCTGCATTTGTTCTAAAGATGATGTTATCTCTTGCGGATTCTTAATCACAATGAGGCAGTTGCAGGCAACTATGACGGTTAGGATACTCACTCTGCTTAATTTAGGAACAAACGTGTGCCTTTTGAAGCACATGCACCCAAGCTACTGGAATGAATGTTCACTTTAGGTCTGTGGGTATAACCCAACAGTCACTTCAAAATGATTTGTTGACTTCAGTGAATAGCAGGTAGAGACCAGAAGAGCAGAAACCAAAGGTGAAAGTTATTCAGCTCGAGGACTAACCACAGATTTCTATATAAAGGCAAAGGCTAGAATTGCAGAGTCTCTCCTTAGTACAAACATGAATTTCAGTAGGACTATTAATATTAAAAAATTCAGAGAAAGCAATCATGAAGACCTCATAGAGCTGAACCAACTCATCCACGGGAATAAGGCCTGTATGTTTGCTTTTGTATGTAATAGATTCTTAATGCCACACTTCATCATAATATCTTTGAACTCTTGATTGTTTTATGTAACCAGACCTCAAAAATCATCTGAGATTTCCCCCTTACTAAATCAAATGTCAGCTTTGGACTGCTTTGCTGTATGTATTAGGCTGTACTGCATGCATGGTTTAGTTAATTTTGCTGTTATTTATAGCTGGTAAATTTGACTCAAGCTGTAATTTAAAAAGCAGGTAGGCTGGCAGCACAGATACACACTTCTAGATAGAACCCCAGCTATAATTTCGACTTCAGTTGCTTCAGTGTCCCAATGACCTAAGGATATTTAGTAAAAAGTTTAGTCAGATCCTCCACAGATCTCAGAATTCAGTTTTATCTTTAACACCAAAGAGTGCGAAATCAGACTCTGTTTGACAGAAATAACTCCAAATTTCCTGAGAGCTACTGTCTACTCTGCTACTTATCGAGGAAACATGCCTGTGCTTGCTGCCCCTAAATGATTTTGTATCTGACTAATAGCAGCTTCAGCATTTTAGAAAAAAATTACTGTGGGTGATAACAAGAAATCGTGTAGGTCTATTAGGAAGGAAAATCCTCGAGGTAAAGGTGACAGCTTTACGACACTAGCCCTAGCCTTATTTGCAGTAACTCATTTTGTATATAGTGTTTCATACTGGTGAAGCAGAGGGCTAGAGTTGTTTATTATTTATGTCAAGCCATAAGGGGGATGGTAGTATTCAAGAGGGCAGAAAAAAGGCCCGTTGATTAGAACAGTAAATTAGGGGAAGACAGAAAGACAGAGGAGGATAACTGGGTTCCATAGACATGCATAAACATTTCATGTTGTTTGCTACTTGTTACTTGGCTTCCCTACAAACTCTGCTCCAGAAGTCTTTAAACCAATAATAAAGACTTCCTCCTCAGCCCTCTCCTTGAGATATTTATCTCTCTTTGGTTAGTCAGACCTTCGGTTTGTCTGACCTCTCTTACAGAAACAAACAAACAAAAAGTTGTTTTGTTCAGAATACTCAAACTGCCGGGAAGGTAAAACTATCCTCCAGGCAGCTCTGCAAGAGTTTGGTTTTGACAAAGGTGAAAAGGGACCCTATATGTGGGGAGGTTCGTTTGCCTTTTCCTTATACCATACTGGATTTAGCTCTTCCAATAATGCTCTGAAGAACTACTGGTCTCCATGCACCAGTTCAGAGACCATCATATAGCAGTCTTTCTGAGATGTAAATTCTCATCTTGATTGGGGATTTTACAAAATTGTGCTTCGTGTTATATTTTACCTAGCTAAAATAAGTAAAACACCTGACAGTTTAAGTTGTACCACCATATTAACCATTTATAAAGATGATATGCAAGGGTGGTAGTATATTTCAATATTTAGTTTCTTTAGAAGTTTAGTTTCTCTAAATAGAAATATAGGATATATAAATATTTAAAAATTCAGAAGTATATTAGATAGATATTACTCTTTCATTTCTAAATAGACAGCTGTTATAGCAATTTCTCTAAATATCTTATTCTATCAAGAATAGCTTCTGCTTTGATTTGATTTTCAACAGTGTACATTTTTGCTAATTCAAAATTATAATAACAGAACTCACTGAGGATTGCTGAATTTTGCAAATTAGTAGATTGTACCCAATTTTGATAATTCACATGAGCATAATTTTATCTTTAAACATGCAAACTGCCTCACTCCCTTTAAAGTAAAGCAAGTGCCCCAGTTTTAACTTCAAAGGGATATATGATAAGAGGTAGGAATGAACATGCACTGTAAAATATATACAGAGGCTAACTAGAATTTGTTCAATTTTGTCCTATTTTTTGCACTATTTCTGCTTTCTTGAATTTTTCTGTCTGTTTTCCAAGTATCTTTGTGAACTTTAAATGTATTAAGATCTTAAATTAACTTATTGTTCAAATGTTTTATCAGAGTAAGGCGAAATCTGTTATCAAATGGTTCTGAAAAGGGAAGGCTATCGCCCAGAAAATAGGATAAATTCACATGCACCCACTGACCTTAGCACAGTCAGGATTTCATCCATCAAAATTTCCATAAAAGCAGGCCAGCTGTATGACATAAAGAAATACAACATGGCTTTTTCTGTAAGATTTCATTTTCATATAGCTCTTTCTATAGTACACCACAAAACTCAGATTGCAAAGAAGAATGGTATCACTGTGCCCATTTTACTCTTGAGAAAAATACAGCCTACAGAGTGGAAGTGATAAACCCAGAGTCACTCATAAGACCAGTAGCGCCCTGATGACGAATCTCACCAATTAAATCATTCTGATGAGAAACTGGAAGATGTAGTCAGTTTGTAGGTAGTTTTGTCTTTTATTTCCCTAGCACGTGTTGCCCTTTATTTATATATTAAAAAATACTCCCTTATTTTTAGGAAACTTCTGAGAAAAAATTGCATCTATTGCATAAAAAAACCTAGCTGAGAACCAAGGTCTCCTGAATGCTATTACAGCTCTTGCTCTGGTTTGGCCGTTAAGTAAAATCAGTCAATTTGCAGTAGACAACAAATAATTTTAACATGACACACGCACTCTGTATTTGCGTGGGTTTCACCTATGCAGGGCTGAAGATCTTGTAGAGTTGTAACTCTTTTTTGTCTTAGCTAAATGTATACATCATAGCCTAATTTAGAACTATTCGTATGGAGAATGGACGGTTGGACAAAGAAACATCCAGATGCAACTCTATAGCTGAGATGTGAAATTTGAGTGCACAGCTTTGGACCAAATGTGATTGTCAGTTAAGGAAGTGCCTAAACCACTGAATACTAACAATAGGAAAGTATGTACTGAGAAAGATCATACCAGTTCAGTTTCCTACACTCTTCTGCCTGCTTACTGCTGGAGATAGGGCATTGCACGCGACAGACGTTTGGACTGAAGCCTCAGAGAAGATTTTATGAGGTGTAGGTGGATGGCAATATTAAAAAAGGATTTTAAAACCGCTAAGAAAAAATGCCATTATATTTAGATATTGCATTGTCTTTCCCAGTTTATCCAAATTTGGATCCTTTCAATAACACAGCTTCCTAGAGACAGCTGTGTTCTAGATCTGAGTATTCATAACATTTTCTTTCTTATCAAGGAAAGACATTTCTCAGCTAAAAATAATAAAGATCATTAGTTGATTTATTTATTTACTAAAAACTACAAAAATGAAGTTGTGCTTTGTAGATATTCTACTTTTTCCATTTAGAAAAACATCAAAATTTTAATGTGTGAAAATACATTTGTAGCAAGGAAAAACTATAGGTAGTGTACGTATTCACTTCTACAACATAAAGGTAAATAACTGCAGTCACACATTGATATCAGAGAAATTCCAACCCAAATAACGTCAAAGAAATATTTGCCATTCATTTCAGAGCAGTCACAAATGCAACCATTATAACTTCTTTGGAAAGGTAATTAATCCTACTCAAGAACATTACTGAATAAACATTGTGAAAGTAAAAATCTCATGAAACACCTATTAATATCAATGGAAAAGCTTCCATTTATTTCTGTGGGTCTTGGTCCATGTCCTTTAAATGCTTTATGGAAGGATCTCTCAAATGAAAAGGTCCCAAGACCTAATACTGATGTCATCTAAAACTGAGTTAAAACCTCTATGAGGGTGATACTACAGATGAAAAAAATTGCTTTCACAAGGAAATGAACAGAGATTTATCACTCTGTGCTCAGGTGAGTGCTGCAGTAAACTTACCCTCTGAATCAGGATCAGACAGAAAGGTGCATGTTACAGTGGGTTGGACTTGGACAGATAGAGACATTATAATGGTGTTTAGGGTAATAGACATAATGACTTCATAGTTGGATGGTATAGAACAAGCTTAGTTTGCTTAGTTTGATTGCCTCCTTTTATTTTCCAGTTATAAATACTTGCCATTGAGTCAAAGACTTTGCTGACTAAAACACTGATGACAGATGAGTCATTGTCACATCTACATCACTGCAAGTACCTTTTAAAAAGACCAGATTTCCTTGTTTCCGGTAACTGAGCTGAATCATTTCTGAATCAGCATAGTACAGTGTCATCACACTGTTGAGATATGGAGTACTTCAATAGATTTTCTTTACCGAGCCCCTCAAAGTCCTCATATATACTTTTCAGCATACATGAGGAAACATTTCCAGTTGTTATAACCTGGAGCTGTATGTTGCTTTGTGTTTTAAGTAGTCATAAGCTTACCATGGTCTTGGGAAAGTGACTCTACTGTTTCCCAGTCAGCTCCTTATCTTCAGGGAACTGAGTTATGATGCCACTGCACCAACAAGAAATAAATGTCAGTGTTATAACTACTGCAGTGATTGGGAAAACATAAATCCCAGTCTTATGATGGAGCAGATGAAGCCCTGGAGCAGAATTATATTTATTAAGGAGGTCTGATTATGAAAGAGTTTTCTAGAGTAATCAGGAAAATCCAGAAATGGCTAAGTACGTCCGTGTCTTTTATGGCCCTTTATAAATAAGAAGACTATTTTCAGTTAAAGGATTTTTTCACAGTTCAAAGAACTCTTTTTACTCATCAGTCCCATCCCAATATATTGGGTTTCCAATTAAGCTTCAGAAATCCTGAGGAGAATTTTGCTTCCGAATTAAGTTTTTTGACACTCCTGGCAGTCCATTCTGTGGTGTTTGTTTGCTTGTAATGGGGGCAGGGGGGAGATTTGGTTTTTTTGTTTTGGTTTGATTTGTTTTACCTGCTGCTGGTTTTACATGGAAAGGTCAAGGGTCACCAAACACTGCCTCAGCCACCCATCAAGCTAAGGTGATACATTGCACCATAAACCCCTAGGTTCACACAGAATAAATGACAAGTGCATCAAGGGCAGGAGGTGCATTATGAAATACGTGAAAGTAGGTTTACCCTAGAGGGATGAAAGACTGAGACTCAACCTGTTCTAGGGGCCTAAGTACTCTGAAGCTGAAGCTCGCTCCTGGGTCATGAGCCTTCCAGCAGTAGCAAAAAAACACTGTACACTCTTTCCAGGTTGCTAATATTGATAGCGTTAACATTTCTTATTCACACTGAGGGTACAATCCTGAGTAGGCTAATGCAGGTTTTCTCTGTGAAAGTACAATCAGCCTTCTAGAACATTTGTATGTGTTTTCTAGCTTTCTGACCTTTTCAGTGTCACAGTAATGCTATAATAAATCACCTCTTTTAGTGCCTGAAGTGCTACCTTTCACCCCCAAACACGTCTGGCAACTGTGCCCGCTGTCAATATATCATCATAATGCAGCTTGTACATGTGTCAAGTAATATGAATGCGCTTTTGGCAAATGTAAACTTCCAGTCGCGTTTGTTCTGTAGGAAGGGCAAGAGGATGAGAGGCTATGCGGCTATTCTACTTTATTGTCCTTGTGCTTTGTAGTCACTCCGCTGTATTAGTAACCTGTATTTGTTGTGTAAGGTGTTTCATCTCCTGCCTCCTGTCACCCAGACAACTTCATGTTGTAGGGATTGATTAAGTCTGTTATCCAAAATTTCATGGTTTTAACTAACTGGATTTTAGATGATCAGTTATCAAATGAATTCACAGCCAGGTCTTATGCAGCAATCCTGTACATCTCAAGCTGTGCGTATTGCTGTTGCCTTGGTACTTTTGCAGATGTGGAAACTGAGGCAAATAAAGTTGTTGGTGATAATCAAAGGATAAAGAGCCAATAGCAGAGCCAAAAGCCAGAAATATTTCTCTGCAAATTCATACAATCATATAAAACTTTTCCAGGAGTTTTACAGTGATTTTTAAGTTTTTGTAAAGTAAAACTAACAGAAAGCCTAGGGCCAGTAGCTCATTATTTCCCATTGTTTTGTCTTCAAATTGCACATTACTTTCTAGATCTAGAAGGTCTTCTTCCCAATCAACTCAAGTATCTGAAGCTTCTAGTTGTTTAGATAGAATTTTCTTTCCCGTGTCCCTAAAATGTTAAAACCAGTGTTTAGAACTGTAGAATGCCTATTACAAGGCATCTACAATTTGGAGAGGTCAGATCTTAACATGTCAGTGTTTAAGGCCTCTCAGGTGTCTTTCTTCCCATCAATATCGAGAATCCTCTGCAAAGCACATACAGGAGATGTCGCCAGAAAGAGTCTGGTGTCTCCCAGAGGGATTGTAAAAGGCAGCACTCATCGCTGGGAGCCACCCAAAATCAGCACACAAAACCTGCATTGATGCAGAGTCTGCCAGCACAAAACGATAGCTTTTCTTGTGCATGCATTTGTGATATTGCAGCTGAAATGTGTATTTTAATGTTCTGAGAGTACTGAATGAGAGTGACAAATTTCGGAGTTGGTTTACAATGGAAAAAATTTACCCCAGAACTTGAGTCTTATTTCAACAACTTTTTTTTTGACATGGTTACCTTTGAGATTTTCATCTTCCCTGCACAACCATGTTCTAAGTGGTGCTGGTAGCAAAACAGAACTGCTTCTTCCCTACCCAGAAGACCTTATTATCCTCAGTTCCAGGTTTTCTCAAGTTTTTTATTTGCTTTTTGGGTAACAGTTCATAACTATCAGGCTTTTTAATTGTGCTTGTGCGTGTGTGTGTGCAGGGAGGAGTAAACAGCTGAAGTGCCTCACCAGCTGAAGAGCTTCATCCCTCCCTAATCTTACAGAAATTCTTCCAATACAGTAGAAAAGACATTAAGAACTCATGTTGGTATAAGTGATAATATGTCAGATTTGACTTCATTGTGAAGTGTTGCCTAATTAGCTGGAAGAGAAACATCTCTGAGATCTGACAAGGAAAACATGTTCAGTTCAAAGTTATGTTGGTAGTAAAGAACACTTTTCAACTCATATAATGCAAATTAAGTGATAAATCTCCACTGAGACAGATAACTACATTAAGATAAATATAAATTTAAATATATAACTAGGAAATAAATTGTTGAGGACAGCATTCTGGGAATAATCAAATGTCTTTGATGATTTCAAACCTTTATTGGGATTTTAGCAAGGTCTTGATGTCAATTTTCTGGCTTTAGATGTATTTTCAGAAATGCTTCCGCCTTTCTTAGTGTATTTCCTTTAAATATGATTTGAATACCTTTGTTATCACTGGAAAAAATATATTAGATGTTCAAAGAATGGATTGGAGATTTTCTGATCAAAATATAATATTTTAAATTATGTTTTAATTTGACATTGAAAGAGGGAACCATCATATTAAAAAATAGTAGTGAACAGAATTTTTGAAAAAGATCATGAGAGTATTGAAAAATTATCTATAAATAATATGCTATAAAATATTCAACAATTAAATTAGTAAATCAGTTCTGTACTTTGAGTTATTCTGATATCATCAGTCCAAAACAGTAAATTTACTATTAGTTGGTTTAGTTTTATCTCATGAATTTCACCCAAATCAATTTTCTCTCAATGAAGTAATTCCATTTCAATGACAGTTCATTCAGCAGTGGGAAACAAGTTCATCTTTTTAATCATCAACATCTTTGAAAAACAGATCTGAATTTTTGAGAGAGACACAGGTTGTTGTTAGGATCAGCAAGGACAGATAAGAAACTAAACCCTGTTAAGTTAGAAAGTATTGGGTGCCAACAATATCTGTGAATCTGGATGTTATCCTCTACAAGTCTTTAACTGATATATAGAGAAACCCTGACGTTGGTAAGAAAAAAATAATACAATCTGAGCTGTGTTTTAGCACTGAATAAGACTTCCGTGACGGGTTAAATGGAAGAATTGTATCTTCCTCTTTGATGTGTCATCAAATTTCCAGACAAGAGGTTTGAAGTACAGAAACATTGGTACCGCTTTACAGAACAGCCACTATTCTCCCACTCGCAAGAAAATACAGCTGCTGTCACCGCCAATTCATCACAGCTTGATGTATGGGGTATAATTTCACACGGAAGGTATCACAGGAGCTAACCACTAGTTTATCTTCTGAAACCTGCAAACAATGTCAATTTACCACTACCTGAAACAGCAGTAAAACAAGTCAGAGCATCTCAAGTTATCATTACACAGAAACACGTCAGCAGCTTTAAAAAAAGAAGAGAAGTAATTGTGGTTGCTGAGAGTTTTCTTTCCATGAAACGGAATGACTTTATCCTTCCTTGAAAGTCCTTTTCACAGTGGGCTTATCACGTTGGAGAGCGGTAGCTGCAAGCCAGGGCCCACTTGTATAAAGAAGTCCCTGTATTTTTCTCGTTTGATGTACTTCCTTTGTAAAATCTGGAGACTGATCCATTGACTTTAATTGAAGCGTGACTATTCGTAATGGTTCGAGATCAGCTTTATTGTCCTCGGAAATAATATGTGAAAATTGAGTCTTTCTAGCTTTATTTAATGCATTCTGTTTAAAAATCACATTATACTACAGTTTGGTTTAAAACCTTTTTAAGTCATTATGTTTTGGATTGCTCACTAATGGAAGGCTTAAGTTACCGTTGGATTTTCTAGCTGAAGTACAGTAGAAGACACATTAAGTTTTCTCACTGATTTTAACTTGATGGAAGAAACACAGTGGGAAAATGCACTAATAGCAGCATTTACCAGAAGTAATTTCTGTTTATTAATGTGTCTTGTCAAGTTGCATAAGCAGGGTAGGGAATGTTCGACATTTTTGTGGGAGACCTTTCTGGTAGTGGTCAGGGATATACTATGGAGGAAACGGTGCGTAAGTGGTAGCAATCTTCCTTGACATTATTGTTAATTTATATCACATTATGATGATGTCACTTATATGGGGAATAAATGCAACTCTCGTCTGCTTCCTTGCTTCTTTAAACACTGAACAGAATTTTTAATGTGAATTTTATAATGCAATGCATTCAGTGTATTGCACCAGAAACTGTGTCTGGATGTAGATAATAATGTTAGAAGTTTTTAGTACAACCGTTTTTTACTAGGATATGCTGATTCAGAAGACGTGGAACTTTTCTGCAGTGAGAGCACTTTTGCTGAAGGTTTCCTGATAGTTTCTCAAGTCCAAGATGAATTTTTGCACACTTTCTCTTGTTATCCCTGATGGAAAGCTGTAACCAATATGCAGTACATATCTCTGTTTCACTGATCACACTTTGAAGAGAAATAATGAGAACTCCTGTCTTTACTTCTAATGCTTGTGGGAAAGAGCAGCCTAGGAGATACTCTGAGATGAGTTATTTTTATTTATTCAGTCAAGGTGGGTCCCAAAACAAAATCAAGATTTGTTTTTTTTCTATCTTTTCTTTCTGAGGGAGTGATTCTCCTCATCCACTTTGTGATTATTTCCTTGTAGCCTGGGGATACATATGGACACAAGGTATAGACTTCTGCATCAAGCCCTTTGTTTCCTTCTGATGTAAGAGGAGAAATTATAAAACTCTGAATATTCTCCAAAGAAAGCTGTTTTCTGCCTTGCTGTGTCACCACCATCTCCACTTCAACATATTTAGATTGTAGTCTGATCTTGATTCACAATTGTAGAGGGTAAAAAATGGTGTAAGTCAGCCCTTCTCTTGCTCCGCAGCCCGATCAACAAAATTATCTCTCCTATTTCAATCTCTATGAACATTAAATTTTTGTTTTATTTTTATTTTCTCCTGAGACTTATTTTAATGTTTCCCCAGTATGATTTTATGTTATGCTATTTTAAGAAGGAAATGAGGAATCTAGTTGGGATCCTCTGGAGGGAGAGAAAGACCATGACCTTCCTGGCAAGCCGATGTGGAATCCCAGAGAGGAAATGGGATGTCAGACAGTGAGTCTGACTGTGAGCTCTGGCAGAGTGTCAGAACTAACAGGAGCAAACAGAAAATGGACAGGCCTTGGAGGAGACAGAAATAATTTTCCAGGAGACGACAGAAGCCTGTGCAGTGCTTTCTTCAAGCAAGACCAAGTCAACTCAAGTTAATAGAAGGATCCATCTATGGCAATTCAAATGATGAAGAGGAGTTCCCCCTTCCTGTTCTGACAGCCCTAATCATTAGAGTTTTCTCTGTTTAAAATTTATATGTTCTGTTTTTATGTGTTTGGGTTTCATTGGAATAAGACTAATTTAAAATAATTTTAGCTTTTAAGATTCTGCCCTTCTGATGCTTACTAGTTGTCCTGGTTTAAGATAAAATCAGTTTGGTTTGTTTTGATTGACATGGAAGCTGTCATAGAAACTTTGCTGGGCACTTCAGCTTTGGTAGGTGAGCAAAACACCTATCACTTTAGCAAAAAACAGTGTGAAAATCAATGCTGTAGTGGCAAGCCAGTATATGCAATATATTGTTGTACAGCAAGCTTCTGTATTTTTCTAGTACACCAGAATGAATTTAACACAGAGAAATAAAATTTAGCTTGCCTTTGTTTCATGGCCAATGCTCAATAAATAATACCTCACAATACCTAAAAAATTAATAATTGCAGCTCACAAACTTCACAGCATTCCTCCCTGAAATGATGACTAGAGCTCTTATTCTTTTTTTTAAAGGGAATACCAATGTAAAAATGGCTGTACTGGGTCAGAATAAAGATACTTTTAGGCTGGTGTCTTATCAGTGAATCTAGCCTCTAGTGATTGTTAGGGTGAGAATATATGAACAAAGTAAAAAGTATTATAACTTCTTGAAAATCATCACGTACTACAGCAGTATGAATTTAAGAGTGTCTTATCATAGGGTGACATCTTTAAGTTTATTAGCAACAGTTTTTTAAAAATCCAGCTTTTTAAGCCAGCAATACACTTTGCCATTTACCATGTCATAGGACAATCATGTGGTTAACTATACTCAAGGTACAGAAATATTTTATTACTAGATAATATTGCCTTGCATGGTGAGTGAATAAATAACAAGTCTCTATTTCTCTTTCTTGTGCTCTTAAAATTTTTTAGGACTCTAATACCCTGCATTAGGCATCACACTTCTTCTCATTCACCTTTTTAACTAAAACAGATACTCCTCAAGACACTCATATACCATCTGGTAGACATAATCTTCAGCCATTATGGATGTTCAGTGCTCTAACACAACACACACCTCAACAACAGGTAATGGGTAATCCCATTGACTTCAGCACGCAGAAAGTCATTCACACCCAGATAAGGGTTTTGGTCTCGATCTAATCAAGTTAGCTACATGTCAACATGGAAGACTACTGGTTTGGGTCATCTTCTCTCCACTGACATCAAACAACCTCTCTCACACTTGACAATGTAGCTGTTGTCTGGTGATATTTTTTTGCACAGATGTGAAGCACTTGAATGTAGCATTATTTTACCATTCTGACTCCTTTTGTTTTGGTTCAGGAGATTACTGCTGTCAGTTATTTATTCTAAAACTTATTGTGATCTACATGCAGCATGCACAGATAAAATAAACACAAATAAAAGAAAACTGTCTTGTGATAGAGAAGTCTTCTATTTCCTAAGATTTCTTAGTAAGAGGTAGGGAAAAAAAATAGCAGTTCAATTCCAGAAGTGCAACAGTTTGTTCAAAACAGTAAAGGCTACAGATGGGCTGGCTTTGACTGAATGAATTGTATATGAAACTCGTCAGGTTTGTTTTTTTCCCCTTACACAAGTATATCATAAACATAGGGTCATTTAAGTTATCCCTACTTACTACAATGCAATGTTTTCTATACGGAAAATTCTCCCTGGAAAGCAAGAGGCTCTTGATAAAATGTTTGAAATCAAAAACATGTAGTATTTTAAGAAAGTAAACACCTATTTGTATCACAGATATTAGTTGAAGACATGATTATAGATATTATTTATTAAAATATCATAACATTAATTTAACATTTTCCCCACTTGAACTTGAGAATACAGGGGAAAATTCTCCAAAAGAACCTTCTGTGTCCCTGATTCAAGGCAATACTTTCATGTAGTAAGTACCTCAAAACCAGAAAGATTTCTCATGTCTTCCATCCATGTTTGATTTCAGTTTCAAAAAATCCCTCATCTGCTGGCTAGAAATATTTTTCAGTTTGTAGCCTCAATTTGTTCACAGCTAGTCCTTCCCATTTGTTTCACTGCAAAACTTCCCTTTGGCTTTTAATTTTCTTTGTTGTCTTTTACTTTGATTTATTCAACTTGCAGAAAATGAATCTATAGGAATCCTTCCTCAGACTGTATTTAGACTTTTTCTAACTTTTTTCTCCTTGTATATTCTAGTATTATTTGTGTTCCCAGCCATTCAAAGTTGCTGTGAGTGTTAATACAAATCAGAGAGTGGATAAGATGTTAAAAAAACCCCTACCGTCTTCACCTCTTGCTGTTCATCATATATATGTTTTCACATTGTTATTGCAAAGTCTATTTGATAAGATTCGATGGGCAGAAGAATGATTGCAAATGACTTTTTATTTGACAAGTCAATCTAAAAATTCAGGAATGAGCTCCAAAAGAGATAGTTATAAGGATGATTGTAATTTTTCCAAGCCAATGAAACAGAAGTCAACATTCCAATTTACAGGTATGAACATCTGAAAAGATCATACATTTTAGAAGATGATACGTAGAGTCTTGTGTGTTTGAAACCATTAGAAAGACCAGAGCTGTTCAATATATCCAGTATTTCAGAGATAAATTAGTAGTAATAAAATGCTTGTCGAGTTGCTGCAATAGTCTGACTTTGATATTCTAACATTATTACATATTTAGTTATATAAAAACACATTCTCAAAAGAATAAAATGAAGTTTGTTCAACATGCCCTGAACAGGTTTTTAGAAAGTTATGTAGTTTTATACACTGATAGCGGCAAGGATGTCTCTTAAACTTTTAACATATTATCACTTTTTGGCTTTTGTATCAAAGTCTATTCCTATGGTACATACTTTGTTAATATCACCTACTGTTCTCTTTTTTGACTCTGTAGCTTGTCAACTCTCTACGTTAATAATACCTATACACTTTCTTCTTTTCTCCAGAACTTCATAAACTAATCTGTAAGTCCACTGACTTTACCATATCGTACTATTTTTACGTCGTGTCTTCTATGCAGGTATCTTCAGAACCTCAGTAAAAACGCAAGTTAAAGATCCACTAGTATAGTGCATCTAAACTAAAGTGAACCAACTATATGGATCTCTGAGTTGTGACAACTGTGGTAATTTTATTAGAATATTTAAAGTGTAGGATTTTACGATGAGGATAAAGACACTTTCGGAAACAGATTAATATACGATCACACATACCACCAGGGAGAGTATGAATATGGGGAAGTTCTTGGGTGAATAAAGAGGGGTAAGAAGCTCAGGATGAGACATTCACATCAGGGATACTATTACCATAAAAAAATATCATGTGAGCGCACAATGTACTCTCCAGCCTTGAAAAATAAGTATAGGACTACTTTCAAAATTGTCAGTATAAATTAAATTTAGAACAAGTTAGAAGGACAGTGGGATTCTACTCTACAACTGCATGGGAATTGAAGTATTTTTTCTCTTGTTCTGTAGAACCACACAAACGTGTATTTTAAAAAGGTGATATGTTCTATACATGAAATTTAATATAGTTTCACTCATCAAAAGGGTGCTTTAGAATAAATAATAAAACCTCAGTCTTTTTCTAAGGATGGCATTTCCTACTGGGAGGTAAATAAAATATTATTAGGAAGGGAGTAGGAATTATATTGGAAGTAGCAGGCAGGACTAAGTTTGTTATTCGTAGAAAACATATATATTTCTGTGTCAGCATAGGTATCAATGCATAACTTTCTGTACAGTTAATGAACATTTCATAAACGTAATTGGAAATGACTAAATGTTAAATTCAGGATCTGAACCCCCTTTTTTATTTTGAAAACACAGGAGAACTTCAAAGTTATGTAGTTAGTTATGCGTATCAGCCTTCCATTTATGCAACTGAGACATTTTGCACTTGCTTAGCCACAGACGGATATAAAGAAGATACTATTCATCCGAAACAATGATCCTTTTACTTATCGTAGTTCTCATGTGATGTACATGTTGCATTTAAATGGAACAATCTTCACAGTGTTATAAAATACTCATTAAAAATTTTCAGGCAAGTTTCAATTCAAAATGTTTCACAAGATCTGCTATGGATTAAAAGTGTTTGGTTTTTACTGTTTTTTTAACTGACTCTTCTTTGACATATATATATGCATTTATTCAAATATCAGACTTACCCATTAAGTCTGTTTTAATATCCTGTTTTAAAGACACATTTTGATACAGTGCTTTGTGTGTGGCATAAATTAGAGTGAAAGGTAGGGACTAATTTGTAGTTTTGCAAAAATTTGGAGCAATATTATTTGAATTTCCAAAAGAAAATGGTCACAAAAACGTCTAATGATGACTTGGATTTGTTAGGTGTGAGTGTTAATTTATATAGTGAAAAGGATAATGGATAAGGAAAAGAGGAGGAACGAAGGAGAATATTTTCATAAAGCAGTATGGAACATCCGTACAATTTTTGTATCAGTTCTCAAAATTAATTCGTTCTGGAAAATTACTTCAGAGCTGATGATAGTATCAGTGAAGAAGCCAGTATATTCCAGCTGAGGCAGCTGTCTGCTGGGAAGCCCAGACAGAGCTGGTTACACACAGTCTGGTTCCTAAGTCTCCATCTGAGTTGAGTGGTTTCATGCCAGTGGTGATTGAGCCTTCTTTCGCTCTGTGGGGCATGCCACCAACTGCTGACTGTCATTCAGAACCGATTTCTGCATGTCCAGCAGCCAGCGCTGTGGAATATCTGGTAAATCTGGACACAACTGTTGTACATCCGACCTGATGTTCTGAGACTTCCTTGTCCTCATGGAGTAAGGGTTTTGTTGTTTAAAGCCGAAGGCTAGATGGTTCTTTCTCTTAGAGGAAGTGGCCTGCTATGCCTGCTCTGAAAATGCTTGCTGCACTAATATTCAGTAAAGTTTTACAGAAAATGCTAAATCTTACTTTAAAGAGCAGACAGAGAAAGATGAGCTGCGATTCCCACCCCATATACCCCAGTTTCCTTGTTTTATATTTTAAGTAAGTGATTAAAAAGAACAGTGGTTTTCAGTTCCTTCTGTCTGAGATAACGAAACCATGTAACTCATTTTCTGGAAGAGGGTGTAACCCCCGTGTAAGAGTGAGGAAGAGGCCACAGATATCTCTTAGGAGGAGCCCTTGACGAAGGGCTGGCTTGGAAGCCGTTGTGGGACAAAATATGTGCCAAAGGAAGCTTTTATTCACCATTTCCCTATCTAACTGTCTGCAAGATGTCTTCATCTCATTACGTAGAGTGCTTCTCCAAATGCCTTTCTCAAATTCTATACCTCTCTGCATTCATTTTATATATAACCAAATCAGGTCGGGTAGAGCTCTGAATTGAGACTGGGATCAGGCACGTACAAGTCATTATTGTTGTACCTGGTATTACAAAATGTAAGTTCCTCTTCTGGTCAGCTTAGGTTCCTGTGAAAGTTTTGATGATGCATATTCACGCACATGGAGTGGTCTGGGAGCTGTAAATGTCTCAGTGGCTAACATTTTGCACATTACAGTAGAAAGTCAGTGTGATGCTTCCAAATGATTTCAGTCCTCCTAGATCCTGTGGATTTGAAGAGGATATAAATGGTGTACTGATTTGGGACCGTCTCAGGAGAGAGGAAAAGTGTTTGCCATGAGTTCTGGGTGTCTTTTGAGAATTTTGTTTCAGTTGTAACATAAGGTTTTGTGACGCAGGCATAGCTCCAAAAGGAAACAGAATGAGATCAGACAGGGAGTAGCTTGCTTTTAAAAACAAAGCCTTAGCAAGAAAAAAGCACCAGGTAGTGAAACAAATTGAATTAATTTGTGGTACAGGCCCTCAGAAAGCTCGAAATACGTAGGCATAAGCCAAATGAACAGCATCTCTGCTAGCTGCCTCTGCTTCTCAGAGCAAACTAGGCAGATCACATTGTGCATAAATTTATTCTTCATAAATCACTATCAGTTATCATATGGAGGTACCTAAAAATCTGTTGTGATTAAAAAAATCCAGGTGTCCTGGAAATGAAAGTGTCCAAACATACACAGTACTTAAAAGTAATGTGTCTGTCAACAGATAGTATAGAAGATATGAGTGTCACTGTCCGTGGATTTACTCCCCTACAGTATGTATAGACTGAATGAGATTTTTTTACATTGCTACCCTCTCTGGGTTACTATGAATTTATAATGCTGCTTCTTAACATTTGTATTTGTCTACACTAAAGATGCAATAATTTATTAACATGGTAATAAATGTTTAATAATCCTTGTCTCTATCATTTTGTAGAACTATCTCCTTAACCCCCTGATTCTTGAAAATATATGGACAAGCATTAAATTAAAACAATGTTTTAAAAATGGGTGTATTTATATACATTTTTTTCAAAATGTCACAAATGTTGTTCATAACCTCTGCTATTGAAGGAAACTAAGATGTTCAAGACATACGGTAGTATCTCACGTTTGATTTAACGAGTTGTGACTGATGGTTATCATTCAGGTGGGGTACATTTTAAAAAAAAAATGTCCACATAGTTACTATAGAGGAATTTTAATGCAGGCATTAAAAAAAAATGAAAAATTAAAATAATGAAATTGGCCTAAAAGTCAAACGATATTTTTAAAAAGTCTGTTAGGTTCTTTTTTTTTTTTTTTTTTTTCTTATGGTCAATTGAAATTCACCTTTTGCTTCTGGAGGTCTTTTCTTCTCAGATCTCAGTGTTAGATATCTTTACTTTTCAAATGAGCTGACATTCAAACTTTTGAGGAAGAACAACAAAGATAACATAACTTCCCGTGATGTTCCGCTAGCTGATAGTATTACCAAGATGACCTATTGGAAACCTGCAGTTCAACAGGATGTGAATGCCTCTGGCGTTCTACATAAAACGGAATTTCACTTCCAGACTGCCACCAGTTCCAAATGATGCAAAGCAATTTTCCTGATTTTTCCTCGTGTCACGTTCATAATGTTTCTGAAAGCAGGTAATATTCAGCCATAAGGAGTCTCTTCAGAAGAAAAGAGGTTCTAGGTGGTTAACAGAAGCATCTGTTTGCAGCATCAAGTTTAATGATTTAGGTATTCCTAAAATGCACCAGAAATCAAATCAGGTACTGCAGTTAGTGGCATATCATGGACACATCATCAAAACTGTTATGAATCAGCCTTGCAAGTTATATTTTATGTTTTCTTCATGACAATTTTCATCTGTATACAATATCAGGTTAAGAAGATACCAAGTATTAAAAAGATGTAACATTTTAATACAACTGTTAATAAAATACAGTTTTAAAAAGATGACATTAAGACAAATTAAGAAGTTCAATTCATATTTTTCCATTTATCAGTTCTTAGTTATCACTGTAATGCCAATGCATTCTTGCAGCTGTGGACATAAAACAGACTATTGACTCACTTTCTAAGTTGATATTTTGGTGAGTGAATTCTCTGCTTGTTCTTTTACCTGTTGCCATTTAAAAATGGTAATATTCTTTGTCTTCCCTCTGTCTTGCTTCTCTCCAGCAATGACAATGCAGTTCATAAGCCATCGGTTCCCTGACTATCATGATCCAACTATAGGTGAGTTGAGATTTTTCTCTTCTTCATCCCTTTCATTCTCTCTGTCTATTTGAGATCGCCATACAGTGAGAAGTTGCTTCTAAATAGCTTTGGTAGAAGCGAGATTTGTAAACTTTAAACATTAATTTTGTGATGACAACTAAATTGTGTCACAGTCATACCATAGTTACTTCTTCCTGAAATGCTCTGTATAAATACTTTCAACAGCAGATTTGTGACTGCATGCTCTGTGAGTATTAATATTTCTGCAATTATAAACACAGAATATAAAAATAATGTTACAAGATAGAAGGTGGTCTTTCATACACTAAAATAATGTAAAAACTCCTGTCTGGAGTGTGTTTTTAAAAGTTTTGTTATTTTAATACTGTTTTCTACTATTAAACACTTAGTTGACCTTTACTACAGCGATGGAGTGACTGCTGAATTTGATATACTGGGGCTGTGCTCTGGGATCTCATACTCTGTAACTCATTGGGTTTACCTGCATTATAAACTTAAGTAATGATAAATATTTGCATATATCTGCAATAGACTGAAATACACTCTAGATGTTGACCATTGAGTGATTATATGACTGGAGTACAATGGGACAATCTGAGCTAGAAGAGACATCTGGAATGAATCCTGGTTGTCTCAATTTCTACTTCTAAAACACTTGATTCAAAAAGACTGGCAAAGATTGTGTCTTACTAAAGCATATCAAAAGTCTTTTTCCCCTTCTCTAAGTTGAGTACAAATTTGGAAGATATAAACACAAGTAAATTGTTGCCTTGAAGTCTTGATGTTGGGCATCATCGATGCGCATCCTGCCAGACGCCTAATGAACACCAAGCTGAGCACGAACCAGCAATGTGCCCTTGTGGCACAGAAGGCTTATGGTATTCTGGACTGCATTAGGAGAAGTGCTGTCAGCAGGTTGAGGGACGTGATCCTTCCCCTCTACTCAGTACTGTTGAGGCTCTACCTGGAGTACTGTGTGTGGCTATGGGCTCTCCAGTACAGGAGAGCATTTGCATGGTTTGTCCAGAGAAGTTGAGTAGTCTCCATCCTTGTAGATATTCAAAACTGTATAGTCATAGTCCAGGGGAACTAACTCTAGGTGACCCTGCCTGAGCAGTGGTTTGAACCAGATGACCTCCAGAGGTTCATGACAACCTCAACAATTCTGTGACTCTATGATTCAAGAATTGTTGTGAAAAGACTTCTCTTCCTGCTCTTGAGCATCTTTTGGACACTACTATAATTACTAATATAAATGAATGTAGTAAAAAATGTTTGTGACATCAAGGCAGAAATCAGCAGAACTAAATGTTTATTCATTCAAGAGTGGCTTTATTAGTTAGTTTAACTGACACCAAGATGTCCTTGCATTTATAGGGACTATCCATGTGTAATATTTAGTTATATCAAGGATAAGGTGGAATAATCTGGGCCTAATAAGTAGGAGGCATGAAAAATATTAACATTTATAAAGACTTCATTAAAAAAAGAGAAAAAGCTTTTCCGAAGTTCTCAGCCAAAACAATTTTTTGCTATCTTTGAAATTTTCAAGTATTTCAAACTCAGGTTTAACTTCTGTAAAATTGTTGCATTGTTAAGGTGAGTAGCTAAGGGTAGTATTTCTTTTAATTTGTTAGTTCTATAGTATTCCGCATTCCCAAGTTATTAACTCGTGGTAAATTGTGGTGTTCTCATGATGGGAGGGGAAAAAAAAAAAAAGATATGATGTATAAGCTCTTCATGCCACTAGTAATTTTATCACCATTAGAAAATATTAAAAAAAAAAAAAAAAGAGAGAGTTGTCAACCCTGAAGAGGACAAAATACTATAAAGCTTCCACAAATTCAGGCAAAAATATAATCATTAGATTTAATTGCAAAAGAGGAACGGTAGTAGTTACTGACGCCATTAAGTTATGTACATACACCGGTCTTTATTACTAACTATCTACCTGCCATTTATATTTATCCATATATTGTATTTTGTCATAATCTTAACTTATTGGTCTCTAGACAGTACCACAATATGAATAATAGATAATCATGGAGATAAGGAAAGCTTATGATGCATTGCAAGTACTTACTGCAGGAATGCCTAGAGGACCTAATCAGCATGAAGGTCTCCTTGAGTAATAGACAGCTTCTTCTTGGCAAAATACTCTAAACAGGAGAAAAGAGAGGGAGGTAGAGAACAGAGAAATGAAATTCTGAATTCAAACTCACACAGCTGGCTAGGGGCAGAACTGAAAGTACAACTCCGAGTTTTTTCTCAGCATTTCTCTCTAAGAACATGCTGAGGACATAGTGAGAAAGGTTTATTTCTATTCATGCTCTAAAACATGTACTAAACAGCGGAGTATAAACTTGGGCTAAGTATGTACGTTTCTTCTTAGGTAAATTTGTGGTATGACCATTCAAAATTGGACATATAACCAAAAAAAAACCCCCAAAAAACCACCAACAGCCCCCCCTCCCCACCCCAACCCAAACAATCTCAATACACTGGAAAAGTTTATATTGTTGAGATTGCTTTTACTAGTAAACATATTTCAACTATGTTCCATCAGCCTAAAAAAATATTAGGTGATCCAGAATGAACATATACAGGGCCAAGACTATGCTGATGCCAGGATCTGCCAGAGGAGAAGTTATTCCTTGAAGGTTGCAAGGAGCTAGCTACAGACCAATGCTTTGTGTCACCCATCAGCAGATGATAAGGAAAGAAAAAGACAGGCCACATATGGAATGTACCTTCACTCTACCAGAGTGGCAAAGCAGAAAACTGAACATAGCTTTTCAGCTATGTCTGAGATCTGGGTGCCAATACATTGCCCTGCCTTTCTGTTGTGTATTTCAGGCCACCTTCATTCCTCAGCAGTTGGCATGCTGTTTATGGAACTCATAAGCTGTCCTAAACTTCTCTGGGCACACTGACCTCAGGTTTTAGTGTACTTCTTCAGAAACAGCTTGTTCTGCCTGCCTGTGGTTTTATTTGTGTTTGAACATTTAAAGGAACAAGAGTTTCTTTAAGTGTCACTGAGAGGGTGATATTCTCTGGGAAAAAAACAACAACAAAAATTCCACAATGTGTTTAAATGCTAATCCATGGATTTCTGTATTAACTAACCTCCTGAGCCTACCGTTTCCCAACCAGATTTTAAGATAGGGTCTATTGTTTCTTTTGCTTTACGTGGACATAAGAATCTAATAAATACCTACGTATTTTGCCTAATGTTCTTGCACAAGCTACTCCATTCTCTGTCTTTTCTATGCTGTGAAATTGTGGCAGCAGTGACCTCGATACCTAATGGTGCAAATTTAGCCATGATTTAAGTAGATAGTGCTGGCAGAATTGATACTGTACCTCCTTGAGTTTGATGGGGCTTTTTCTAAGAGCCATCCTAACAGAAATGGGTGGGCAAGGGGTTGTGAAATAGAGGGGCCTTTGTAAATAACATCATTCTCTTTGAAATCCTGGAAGTCTATCACTTTCAGTTTATGGGCCACACTTCAATGATCCCTGAGGCTACTAAACGTTTATAATCACTTCAACTATTTTAACATTTCGTTGTCCACCTTAAGCACTAACGAGCAACTGGAAGAATGATTTTAGCGGGTTTTCATCTCTGTAGGCTCTTGTGAAACAGTTGCACCTAGGTAAAGAAGACGGGACACATTCACAAAACACATAAGCATAGGAGTGACATAATCTGGCTGATCTTGTTGGAAAGCAGAACCAAACTACGTAATAACCTCAAAACTTCTTGTATGATCAGTTAGAACACATAAAAAATGAGAAACAAGGAATCTACAGTAGTTTTTTGCTTGACTTAAAAATAAATGGCTGCCAACTGGTTTTTATATTTTATTCCATAAAAGCCCCAATCCTTTCAATTCTAAGAAATGTTCTGAAGTTCAATTCTTTTGGTACAAAGAACACATTTTATGCCCTGATCTAATCCTTGCTCCATAGAGGCATACGCATGGGCAATTGACTTTTGAAGATTTTTAGATTGTTTTTTGCTTTATTTTATTTTATACTTCATCTGTAAACAGGTAAGACAGTGAGCTTTAAGGTAGTACAAAGACGTGAACATATTTCTTTTTGTCTAGTCCAACATGAGGCTACAGAGAAAATTACGTACTGTTATTGATCAAAGAATACAAAGGATTCCTTTCACTTTAATATGCTGCCAAATGTGCTTTCCCTTCCCATTTCTGCTTCACTCCAAACACACAGTCAGGAATTTATCCTAAAGATTGTACAGTAATAATCATGTATCTTTAAAAGTCCAGAGGCATGATTTTTCCCTTTTTTGTGACAGTGCCTAGAAACATGGATATTCCCTGTCATTCTTTTTCATTGTGCTTTGACATTATATTACCAATGCGTTAGAGTTTTCTTTTTTTACAGTGACTCATACCTCTAGCAGTATAGTAGAAATACACAATTCGAATATAATGGTACTTTGTACTTACAACTTTTTTTCTGTTATCCACTGTCAATTTTTTTAAATATTACAGGGGATCTTGATCACAGAAAGCTGATGCTACTGTGAGATGTTGCAGAATCTTGGTTAAAAGGATATTGCAGTTGCTACATTATGCAATACATGTGCTCATAGATTTGTATGTTACACATACATTTGTTTCAAATGAATTAATTTTAATCCTATAAGAGTTATCCAAATAGATTTAGAATTACTTACACGTTTTGCTTTCTGTGTTTATAGTTTGTAGGAGTACCTATACTTTTGAAGAATTTACTGGATGTAAAAAACTGGCTGGATGATCGGGCCCAAAGAGCGATGGTGAATGGAGTTCAACCCAGTTGGCGGCCAGTCACAAGCTCTGTTCCCCATGGCTCAGTGTTGGGCCTGTTCTCTTTAGCATCTTTATCAATGATCTGGTTGAGGGGATCGAGTGCACCCTCAGTAAGTTCTCAGGCAATGCCGGATTGGGTGGGAGTGTTGATATGCTTGATGGTAGCGAGGCTTTACAGAGGGATCTGGACAGGCTGGATTGATGGATGGA
This sequence comes from Bucorvus abyssinicus, assembly GCA_009769605.1. NCBI lineage: Eukaryota > Metazoa > Chordata > Aves > Bucerotiformes > Bucorvidae > Bucorvus > Bucorvus abyssinicus. The sequence goes on from CM020063.1 coordinate 5,226,205, forward strand.
GCCAGTTGTATGAGGTTCAATAAGGCCAAGTGCCAGGTCCTGCGTTTGGGTCACAACAACGCCCTGCAATGCTCCACACTGGGGGAACAGTGGCTGGAAATTACCCATTGGAAAGGGACCTGGGTGTGTTGGTCAGCAGTGGCTGAAGAGGAGCCAGCAGTGTTCCCAGGCGGCCAAGAAGGCCAATGGCATCCTGGCTTGTATCAGCACTGGTGTGTCCAGCCACAGGAGTAGGGAAGTGATTGTCCCCCTGTACTGGGCACTGGGTAGGCCAAACCTTGAATACTGAGTTCAGTTTTGGTCCCCTCACTCCAAGGACATTGAGGGGCTGGAACTTGTCAAAGAAGAGTAATGAAGCTATTGAAAGGTCTAGAGCACCAGTCCTATGAGATCGTCTAGCCTGGAGGAGGCTCAGGGAAGACCTTATCACTCTGCAACTCCCTGAGAGGAGGTTATAGCGAGGTGAGGGTCAGTCTCTTCTCCCAAGTAACAAGTGACAGGACAAGAGGAAATGGCCTCAGGTTGTGCTAGGAGAGGTTTAAATTAGACATTAGGAAAAATTTCTTGCAGAAAGTGTTGTTAAGCGTTGGAACAGTCTGATCAGGGAAGTGTTGGATTCCCTATCCCTGGAGGTCTTTAAGAGAGGACTAGATATGGTGCTTCTGTACAGTGTTGATCAAACAAATGGTGTCAAAGTAAAAGACCCTTCTGATGTATGATACTATCTTTTATTTTAGCTGGCTGCCTTAGTTTGTAAAAGCTGATAGTATCTTGAGAATCTCAAACTGCAACATTATATACAGATATGAATAAATGTGCGTACACATAAACACACAAATAGATGAGTCAGTATTTTTTTTTAAATATAGAGTAAACATTGATTAAAAAGCTAAATGCTACCTGAAGTGCTAATTTTAATGCTCTCATTTTGAGTTTAATGCCGTTTCAAGATAAAGGGAGAATAATTACTGTATTTTAGACTTGCCACAATTTGAGAAATTTGAGACATGCTAGTTTTGTAATTAAATGGAGAGGAGAAGGATGAAAATATTTTAGTATTATACTCCATGTGAGCAAAATTTCAGAGGTTAGTACTTCATGAAAACGAAATTATTTCAGCTCACATTTAATATTTAATTGTAGTCAACAATGAGAACAATTTCCAAGTGGAAGTGGATGTGATCATTTTCTGGAACAAATGGATGAGAGCAATTCACACTCTATACAGTCTTTGGCAATATCACAGAGAGTTAATGCAAGTAGAATCACAGTGACATAGTGCAGCAAACTGGACAGCCTCCAAGATGCTCATTAACCAGGTGACTAATCTTAAAATGAATACATAATGCAAACGAGATGAGAAAGCAGCTTCCTGTTTTGGTGAGATATCACTGCATTAGATAGTGTCAAATGAGCAGTTGAGGGTATTAAAGCTGTGTCAATGTCAAAATTTAATTGAAATGGGTGTGGGATGGGAGGCACTTCAGCATTAAGCCCATGAATTTCCATGAGGTTTCCTAACGAAGTAATGCATTCACCAATGCATCAAAGAAAACTTATTTAAACTCATCTTCAAATAAGACGAAGGAAATGTGTGGGTGAATTTGAGAAAAAAGGTAAAATGTGACTGAAAACATTCTAAGGTTATATAATGTGTACCAAAAAAATGTCTGAGTTATAAGGAATACCGTATCTGTTTTCAAGGTACAATAATGAAAAAAAATAGAGCAAGGGAAATACAAACTTATCAGTAATAACAGAGTAAAGAAAACAATGATGGGACACATCTAATAGATCAAGAGAGGGAATCTTGCCACAAAAGCACTGTTCAAATTCATTTTTAGGGTATGAAAATTTTCTAGATGATTTCTACTGTTATCTAAAACATGTATATGTGTATACTTTATCCCTAATTTCATTCTCATTTTCCCATATTTGGATTGGACTGAACTGGATTTGAGCTCCAAAATTATTTAAAAAGAAAGAAAAAAATCATAGACATCCTTTCATTCATCATTCTCCATACATTTGTTATGCTTATCTAAGACTGGATAAACAACTCATATAAAATGATCTGGAACCAGTACAATTTGTCTCCAAAGACTGTCTCCAAGATATTCGGACTGATTCTATAGACACAGCTAAATTGTCCGTCTTCAGGTTCCATATTCATGGTCATTTAAAATGAGAAATGAAGAATATGTAAGAATACTGGTGTACGCATTTGAACCGTATTCTTAAACCTATGTTCATTGTTAGTTTTTGGTTTTCTATCTGTGGATATTATCTGCATCATACATCGCATGAAAAGGTTAATGCTCACTTTTGTTATAAAGCATTTTGACTCACATGTGCAGAGAGCAAACAGAGATTATGCCTACTATGTTAGGACTAAGCCTCATGGTCAGACACCTAAATTAGTTTCTATACACGAGCTGTGTGTTTAGGTTCCAGTTATGTGGAATTCAAGGAGATTTAGTAGTGGAGAATTAGGTCTTTGCTCACTTCCTTTATCACAGGCTTAAAGAGCCATTTGAGACGTCCTGCTTTGGTTAAGGATCCTGATTCAGAAGGCTGTGGATCTCCCACAGGTCTTGTGTCATCATCATCCGGCCTTCTGTAGGTGTGACATAGGACCTACGGATCACAGAACCCTTTTAGTCTAGTAAATGAAAGCTAGACAAGATTTATAACGACATATCAAACCACAAGAGTCATGTATGGGCAACTGCTAAGCACCTATACTTCCATTAAGTGTTAGGGGATTTTAGATACCTGCCTTGTGTGTAGACACATACTTTGTAGCTGTCTAAATGTAGGTGCCTGAAGCTGAATTGTGGTGCCTCCTCTGACAGCTTGTGAGAACAGGGGCCTTCACAGATCATCACGATATCTCTCAGTCTGGATAGATGACCTGCACTAAAGGAAGAAAACTGCAGGGTGAGACTTGCCATGCAGAATCCTTGTTAAGGTGGCAAAAGAAAGGATATCATTGGCATGTGTCAGGCAGCGTGCGTGCTCTCACTGTCAGATTAAAGAAAACCATGAATAGAAAAGGAGGGAGTAGTATTAAGAATGCAAGAAGTGCCAAAGCCGCTCAATTAGTTTAGATTTCAGTGAAGCAACAAAATACCTTCTGCTTAATGTTGTTATTATATCCTGCCATGAAGGGAAATAGAAATTATGTGAAGCCGTGGAGAATGGAGACTGGAAAATCACAGCAGATCTTTCTGTCTGTGATGGAAACAATTTGATTAAAAATAAATAATCCCATTTCTCTGGGAAATAATTTCTCCCAGCCCTATTGGCTCTCTGGCATTAATCTGATAGTTTTTCAAGATGATTCAACAGTAGTCCAGAAGAACACTAAGCCACTCAACACAGAATAGGTGTTTACCAGGTTGGTGAGTTTAATAATTTCAGTAAAAACAATTCTGCAAGCTCAAATAGTGGCAAAAGGGACAGCGTAGAACCACATATGGGAAAATCAGAGTATAAGTGGGAACAAAAGAGGAAAAAAACCATCCTTTTATTTCTGGGACAGGCAAAATGTGAAAACCAAGTCAACCTTTCCATGGAGATACCAGCCTGTGAGCCAAAATTCCTTCTTAAGTTGATCTCTGTTGTCAAAAAGAATAGTGATAATTACGTCTGCCAAAAATGTAGATGGATTCAAAAACCGTCTGGGTAACCTACTGGAGAGAAAATTATCCATCAAGTGCTGTTAAAAACAAAGATTCTGCTTCTGGCTCAGAAGTGCCTTTGACGTGCAAGTAACTGGAAGCTGAGAAAATACGCCAAGCAAAAACCACTGTGTGGGATTCCTTGGGCTATTGGTGACTCTCCGAAAGAAGAAAATGGATTAGATGGACTGTTCATCTTCTATGGCTCTACTCTTTATATTCTCGTTCGGAGCATCTACGTAATCTGAATTTAACTGGCAGTCTGGCTAGTGATCTGACTTCCCTTCCTCCTTTGTTTCAGAAAGCAAACAAGCAAACAAGGAGATGAACAACTCTATTTCTCAGACGTATTTGCCCAGATGTCTGCTTACCATGAATGGAACGGGAACGTGTTTGTTCCGTATGTTGCTATGGGAGACCTATGCTGCATGTTCACATGCAAAAAAGCACCAATATCCCTTAACAGTTAACAGTTCATACTTACTATTTTCTATCCTCTATTAGCTCTCTTTGTGTTAGAAGTAACATATATTCCTGACTGGGCCATCTCTTCTACACTGAATAAAGCATCAATGGAGGATCAAAACATGGTATATAAGCCTTCCATGCCCCCTAGAAACATCTGAGTTTAATTGTATATCTGCTAAATGTACAGAGAAGAAAAATAACCAAAAAGTTGTATAGAAGTCTGACCTTGTGGTTGCTATTTTTAAGCACTGATTCTCCAGATTAAAGTTTAGGAAGGGAAAAAACATCTTTTCTCATAATTGTGACAATATAAACAGTTTTTGTAGTATATTTTAAATAATAGTAATATTAACAATAATGATAGTAATGAAACAATTTTATTAGAATTCTTTCATAAAGATATCTACCACATTCAGAATCTAGAGTCAGCCAAAGTTAGAAAATTTTGTTAAAATACTTTTTCTGTTCTACACAAAATAAGTTTTGGTTTGGGTTGTTTGGTTTTTTTTTTTTCATATCAGCTTCAGACAAGCAGAAGACCTCTATCTCAGTGAGTTTATTCTCAGAGATGAGCTCTTCAGACCTCCTTTCAGGCTTACAGGGATATGTCAAACATTGATCTAATTGACCTGTTCCCATTGACCTGTCCCCTAAAATTGGGACATCTTCCTAGGTTCTTAGTTACTGCAGGTGTTTCAGTAGAGTTTCATACACAAGCTTTCATTGAATTGATCCAATCCTGTAATCTGAAGAATTCTGGTCCCAGTCTATAGATCATGACTGTGTTTAAGTTTGAGCAAAGTGCCCACCTGGCTAGTGGCATTGAGGCAGGAGAGTCTGTATGTTTATCCAGAACTGTAAACCACAGCGAAGCCACATACCTGTGGTTTCTAGTTCATAACATAAATGAACCTAAGTTCTAGAGCATGATTCATCTCACCCTAACACCTGCATCTTGTTAGTCAGATGAATAATGCTCTCAAATGTGAAATACTAAAAAGAAAGCCTGAGTTCTTAGGACCAAGGCAGGGTGGAAATTCATGTTGTGTGGCAGCTGAGGAGATATAAAGGTCCTGGGAACTAGATGACTGGAGATGAACACCTAAGTCATTCTGTGGCTTTAGCCCATTGGTTCTGCTATAGGTATTACAAGGTACATAGAGTGATGATAATTACAATTATGATCATGAGCTTAGACGAAGCTGAAGTGAGTCTTGGAACTCATAAATAGGGTCACCAGTAGAAAACTTGCTCACCTGTTGTCTATACATCGTGATTTATGAAAATATTCTTGGAATCATTTTTAAACTTGGAAGAGACACTTATGCTATAGTTTCCCAGAGATGGATGATTTATGATGCTCAATTCAGAATTCTTCATCACAGGACATATGTCTCCATTAACCTTTCTTTCTTAGAAGCCAGCAGCCATCTACACCTTACTAAATCCAAGGCACCATCCATGCTAATGGCCACACAGATGTAGTCAACTTGTTAATTACTCCCCCTGAAATGACAAGAAGTGAATTCATCGCTGTCAGGTCCTCCCACTCAGTAGTACAATCACAGACTTGAAAGAGCAGTGAATTTCCTACCTGCTATTCTTGTTCCTCTGTATAAGGGTACTTGGACTCCTGTTAATTATCATGTTTTGATTAAACAGGACTACTTTGTTCATTTTACTCATGTATATCTTTGAAGTAAAAGACATTTTTCTAGAAGCAGGGAAAGAAATTATATGCCTTTATTAAATATTAGTAGCATTATCTATATTGCAAGAAGTTCCTAAAAGAAAAGCAAGTGCTACAGCACAGTTTTGCCTGAGTTATCTTGATTTGAAAAAACGCTAACATATTTTCTCTTCAAGAGCTGGTTCTGAGAAAAATTGTCACTCCAACAGTCTTATTCACATGGATGGGACATTGTATAAGCAAAATTTGTCCTGTTTGAAGGTCTGCGGTATAAGGTCTGAAGAAGAGTTGAGAGAGTTTTCTGGGCAGCAAGTCGTAATCTGTATAATTGTTTACAGAAATTTAGTCACATCTGTGCATGTTTGCAGATTAAAATCATAAATGGTGCCTTTGCTGTTAACAGCATTTCTGTCATGACTGATAGTTACTGCAATGGGCCAAATTATTCAGATAGACTTTGTCAGTCTTGCTATCCAAGCCTCTGCTGAATCCCAGCCTCTCTGAAAAAGACCATCATTTATAGCAGGTGACCTCTACTACACCCCGGGCAATCCTGTATTTCACAATCTGTTGTTTCATAAGAGTGCAGTCAGCTTCTCAGTCCATATGTCTATGGGAAAGAAGGAAGAGGGGCACATTGTTTTCTGGACTTCTTCTGGTGATATGAATTATAGTTAGAACTTTATCAGAACTCTTAATGATTCTGTTTTTCATGGGCTTTTGTGAACATGCATTTTGCTTTCATTAATAATTACACTATAAGAGAGAAAATGCATGTGCGCATCTAGAAAACAAAATGTTGCAAATAGTAACACAATTATCTATAGAGTAATAGTATAAAAATAGCCTGTTTACATAGCTGAAGATATTTATATTGGGGTTTTTTATGTTTAATTTTCAACCTGCTACTTGTCCTGAATTTTTTCAGGACTAGATAAGTAGTTTTATGCATTGCAGGTGCTACACATAAGGATTAACTTACGATACTCTCACGCATTCAGATACTCTCAGTCTCCCATGTCTCTCTGCTTTGTATACATAGGTTCATACACACCAAATACATAAAACAAAACTCAGATACCATATATGTGTGTATATGTCTAATCTCCCTATAATGAAGCAGCTCATGGGAATGGATAAATATCAGTACTCACTGTAGAAGAATCTGTTGACTTGTTGCCTCAGAATCTTGAGTTATAGCTGAAGTAAAAGAACTATGATGCATCCAAGTACAACACCGTGAAAGTATTCACTGTGTGGAGGGCAAGTAGTAGTGGAGAAGGTGTTTCTCGTAGTCAGTATTGTTATAAACGTATATATTGGTGGGTGGCTTTGACTGATTTCTGTGGAGCATTTGCTACCATGAATGCAGACCAAAGGTGTTGTGTTCACACGTATTGTTATGATGTATTTGCAACATATAAAAACTGATGACACATGTCTGACTGTATAAGGTGCTGTACAAGAGAATGTAGCAGTGAGTTAGCCTTGCTGGCCTCTTCGTTCTTACATTTTTTACCTTCTTTGCCAGAAAGTGGATATCTTACCTTGAGTTTTCTGTGGTACATTCTTCTTTGTCTCCTTCTGGATGAGAACATTTAGATGAAAATTTCTCCCATGCAACACTGTGCAACAAAATCACTCTTAATTTTTGTTCTTCTTGAAAACCACCGAGGCCGTTGTTTCCTTTTCCAACTGTTTTGTTAGTAACATCATGATAATAAAGACCAAAGGGAGAAGACAAACCAGATTTAACTGACTCAAAGTTCAATTCACTCAGATTTCTGAGTGAAATCTACTCAGATTTTTAGCATACAGATAACGCTTCTTTTTTTGTGCCCACCACAGACACAGTGACATTAAGTTGCTTCTGCTTCCCCTTCTTTTCAGCAGAAAATAAAAGGGTATCACAGTAATGACACTGAAAGCTGCCATTGAAGAAGAAGTGCTTGTATGTATCTATAGATACAATAACAAAAAAAAAAAAAGAAGAAAGAAAAAAAAAGTGGAAATTACAATAGATAACCCATTTCCCAGTGTGGAAGGCGCTAAGTGCATTTCAGGTCACCAAGAAAGCTGCTCTGCAAGTACCCGATACTGAAAATCAGTCAAGGCTCCTTCAGCAGCTTTATCAGTCTTACGCCACAGAGTGCAGATCTGAAACGTTAGGCAGACCAACAAGAGGGAGCAGCTGTTTTAAGACAAACACATAATGGCATTAAAAGAGGCATACTGTGGTGAGGTGAGAACCAAACAGAATGCCTGTTAGGCTGAGGAACCTTCTAGTTTTATCGCTGTAACCAGATGCACACAGAGTACTGTCAATGGCAGCCAGAGCCTAAGGTAGAGGGTGAGACTACTAATACCAGTCAGTCTGCATGGGACTTACTGGGCCTGAACTCAGATCTTTATTATGCTGCAACAATTCTGGATTTTCAAGAGGTAGTTTAGTCCCAGTCCCCCTGCAGGTATTTTCAATGATGGTAGCAGGATTAAGTGGTTTATTTGAAGATCTAGACATAGTCTAGTTATGCTTCTGCTTTCCACTGAGGATACTAGCAGTGCTTATTTCAGGAGGACAAAATCAACTAAAAGTTACAAGTTGTTCCGCTCTTTTGTTTTCAGACTGTGAGAATAGAAGTACCTTGTAGTATTTCTATTTACATCTTCACTCCTTGAAATCATGAATTTTCTTATGAACACCTAAGGATTTGTTTACATTTGCCACTGAAGATACAGGAACCTCTAAAACAGAACACAATAGTTAGTTAAGAGCTTGTTATAACGCTGAACAAAGGCTAAACGAAGGAAAACTGCAACTTCAACTGAAATTAGTAACAGTTGGGATGTACAACAGTAATATACATTTGAATTTAGCAAGGCCGTTTGAAAACAACACTACAGAATCTTTTCTAAAGACATATGTGTCCAAGACCTTAGTTTAATAGGTTATCTGAAGATATGTTTATGGTAATTTGAATGCTAAAATGAAAACTGAAAGAGAGAAAGTGCTCTGTTTCTCATCATGCAACTGAATGTATAATGAATAAATGTATGAATTCTTTCTACTATAAGCACTTAATATGACTAATGCTGTGTTTTTTCTCAGATTATTTTAATTTTCTCAAGGCATACACTGTAGTCTTTTTATAACAATAAGGCTAGCAGAGAGGTACTATCTGCATTAAACGCTGCATTACTTACCTGCTTCTCTCTCATAGAAACAGCAGAGATGTTCAAAGTGTGTGGTTATTGAAGGAAGAGTTTCTATCTGTGGAAAGACAGTGGTCATTTTTTTTTTCTCATCTGCAAACCCTCATCAAGGTTCTTCTTCCTGCAATGCTGTTATCTGTTACCATCACCTGTGTAGGCAGGAGCAGGCAACTTGTGTTGTTAACATAAAACTGAGCAAAACCTGAAAGATCTGACAAAGACCTGGAAGATGTGACAAAGACCTGAAAGATCTGACAAAGACCTGACAAAGCTAAACAAATGTCAGCATAGTGGCAAATGCAGTTCAATGCTGAGAAATAAAAAGTAGCAGCACTGAAAAGAATAATCTGAAGCATTCTTAATTGCTGGTATGATGTATAATTATGTAACACTAGACAGAACTGGAAATGGGATATTTAAGTATCTTAGCTACGACTTTAGTACTAAATTTTCTACTTGCCTTATGTTAAAGGATACTGCTATCTATGTAAGTATTTGCAGAATATAAGGCAATCAAATCTGTCAGTTCTACTATTCTAAGCCTTCATTGCTTATCATGTGTGCATAGCTCATAAGAAGGCAACCTCTGTGACTTGGTGTCCTGGTCTGCAAAATGCTGATAGCAATGCTCACCCAAATTATAAAATACAAAATAATTATGTGCTAAGGGAAATTGGAAAATCAATGTATTCTGATGGGAAGTTCCTAAGACACGCATAATTTTATCTGAAATAGGAGAAGTTTATGTATAGTAGATCATACAACGATTTAAGTCCCTGTACAACCACTCTCTATTTAAAAATTCCTTGTTGTAAATAGAGGCAACATCCAACCAGCCAAAGACTCATGATCATCCTGTATTAAGAGCATCTTTGGATTAAAATGGGCGTGCAGCAGATAATCAAAACACACTGAGAGCCAGCTCTGCTGCTGTCTCTTTGACACAAAGGGAGAACCACAAGAAGCAGAACTCAGGTGTGGCTGAATGAGCTTGGACTTCCTTCTGCTGGTTTGGCACCTCCTCAGCCAAATAAAATATCTTTTGCTTCATCTATATATGGAACAATCTGTTTGGTTTTAACTGCAATCGATAATGTATGAGACAGAGAAGAAGAGAGACTATTTATTTAGAAGGAATATAAGCAGAATTAACAAATGGAAGGAAGAAGCAGCTGACCTATATTCCAGGGCCTGGAACATGTCTGTAATGCAGATGAAAAGCCATTCCAACTCCCCTTTACATTGGACACCATCCAAATCTATTTGTCATGAAGCAGTTACCTGTTCAGAGCTGAGCAAGTGCTTTGATATATTTTTTATGAATCTAGCTTCTCCAGTGATAACTGATTGCAACACAATCTTGCATTAATTATTGTGCTTCTGTCTCTGGAATGATGTCCTATGAAAAAAGGAATGCTGGATAAAGAGATTGTATTAATTTGACAGAAAAAAGCCAGATGACAAAAAGACTAAGGAAGATTATTTTCTTTTCTTTCGTAGTACTGCAAAGGAAAACCAAAGAGTTAAGAAAAAGAAGTTAAAAAAAAACATTTTGAAAAAATATTTTTCCTTGGTTCAAATGAGATATTCAGTAAAGGAGAAAAGAATTATAAAAAAGAATAGTGCCATTCAGAAAACTGTTGGAGCTCTATTTGTTTTTTTCCCACCCTGGAAAACAGTAAACAATAATAATTCAAGCCAAGTAAGAAATAAAATTCTTAAAGAAGTCCATATTCTCTATGGCAAAAAAATGAGAACATTTCTCTTCAAAAAATAAGTTTTACCACATGTTTTATGTATATGTTGTATTTATATGTTCATATAATCAGATATACATGTATTATACAGATTATAAGGATGCAGGATTTTTTATTTAATTTTTCTTTTTGGTATCCTACAATATGCTCATTCTGGCAGGCTGTGTTTGAATCATGATTATATCTTACAGCAGTATAAATAAACTCTATCTGCATCTTTTCTCTTATAGTACCCTATATTTCTGATGCATTTTACTTAAATCAAAAGCTGGGACCTTACAGTTAGCCTCAGAGAAAAAGAATAATGTTGAACTTAATAGAAAAAATACAGTTATTTTCTGATTCATTGTCTGATGTTTGATTATTTTTCTTGTCTCTTTTTGGTACATTATCTTAATGCTTTACTGAAACAGCAGCTGGAGTTTGGCCTTTTAATAAATTTCACAAGTCCAGATACACGTGGCTTAGCAGCTCCCAATTAACTTTAAAGCGAGCATTATATTAGTATTATAAATTAATTAGGTGAACAAAAATATAATATACTCCAACACTGAGAACATACCAGACAGCATTTGTAATAATGTGAACAGTTTTTAAACAGGGGAGACTAGAGAGTGAGTTTGCTGGTGCTCTTGATGAAGAATTTCTTGCTTTGCTGTATATGCACTCAGACGCTATTTCAGTGGAACAACTTCACTTCTGTTCTTCTCAGTCCACGTGTAAACAGAGTGTTCTTCTCCGATCTCAGGATTTATTTCCTTAACGTGACTATAACTTTGTTGACTGGACTAGGAAGACAAGTCACATGGTAGTCCCTTCTGAAACCCTTTAAGATGGCACACGAAGACACCAGGGTCGATGCTTAGCATTATAGCTTCCAATAAAACAAAAATAGGTGAACCAGGTTCAACGTACAGACATATCCAACTCTTGATCTGTAGGATGTTGTTTCGCTTCAGATTAATGCCGTAGTCTGAGTAATATCAAGATGTTGGTCTATACAATCCCTCACTCAGCTCTATTTCCATTAATTCCTGAGATGAAATCCCAGTTTAAAAGTATTAATTGTAGACCAGAACTAAATAGTACAGCTCTTCCACTCTTAGCTTTTGATCTTGGTCCGTATGACAAGAGATGGGAAACATGGGTTTCAATTTATTCCTTCCACTTCCTGCGCTGTAATATTTCATTGCCCTGGTATCCCAGGAGATCAGTGAATATACAGGGTAAATAGAAAGACAGTGCCTCTCAAAAGACTGGTTCTGTTTGAGCATTAAGAAGCTGATAAGTTATAAGTAGGTGCTATGATCTAAGCCCTGGTATGAGGGTGTTGGCTAAAGACAGCAATTCCCTGTGGGGAAGGGTGGGCTTTAGGACTTCTTAAATGAGTGCCATGAGAAAAGTAGGTGTTAAATCTCTCACCTATTTTCCATTCTAATACAGGCTGAGAATACTCCTGCTTATCACAACCGAACTGTGGATATGTTTAAGCTTTTCTAAGTTATCTGTATTATTCTGCTTTTTTTTGCACATATACATAGACAGACTATTACAAAGAAAAGTCATATTTCCTTCCTGTTTCTTGGGGTAAAGGTAATCCTTCAGTAAAAATCTTCTAAATATGATTGCCTAGAAAACCATTTAGATTCATGTGCTTGATCGATGCTCAACAGAGTATGTTTCACTACCACCAACAGAAGGCATTAGCATATATTAAGAATGAAAATGGGACAGTGATTCTGGCACACCTTTGTGAAATGTTTTAAGGTCGGTAGTTTGAGAAAACAAGAAAAATGGAAATAACACAATAGGTTTGTTTATTCTGTGTTACCTTTGCACAGTAAAAGGGTTATAAACAAAGACTCGCTCTAGCTTTTAACAGCTGAAACCTTACTGAATACACAGACATGATATTGGGGTATTCCTGGAGTAGCTCAGAAAGGTATTAGATGTAGATAACTTACATTTAATTACTGAAAGCTATGACTTATATTCAGAGACCTGTGGAACTGGTTAGTTAGAACTAACTCTGAACTCTTAATTGATTTCCTTAGCAAATAAGACAGGATTTATCTAAGTTCCGGCTTCACTTTTAAGAAAATAAAAAAATAATAAAAAAGATAAAAAATAAAAGAAAAAAATTCTACTGCACATATCATTTTCATGCCATAATAGACTACTTTAACTGTAAGGAGCCTAACTCACTCTATATGGCCCCTCTTTGGCATGGAGTTTCTTATTCAGCAGTACCTAGAAAGAGATCTATTGACTGAAGACACGTGCTGGTTGGACTGCTCTGACTTTCTCAGCAAGGCAATGTATCACATGATTAATTAAGCCTCTGGGTCATCCTAATATCAATGGGATTAGGTATTTGTTTAAAGCAAGGCACGTACCTAAGTAATTTGCTGAACCGAGGCCTAAAAGAAGCAGGGCAGTCACGGAAGCTACTGCGTGTGATTATGTCATTAAAAATGTCTTGCCACTTTCTGAGCATATCCGAATGCTTTAGTTTTTCCTTTGTGTAGGTAGAAAGCAGGTTTCTACATGCTTTTATAAAGTATCATATGATGTGTTCTATATAGTATGGCACAAATGGGAATGTCCTCAGAATTCCAGCTACCCGCAATACAATCCTGTATTATAATCCCAATATTATCTCAATAGTTATTGAGAGGCTAGTCCTGAGGGTTTCTGGCAGCCAGGGCTTGCAGGATTGAGTCTTTGGACAGTGCCGGCTGCATGCTCATTATGATTAATGACACTTCTCAGATGTATTAAATGCAGTTGTCTTATCTACCTGCCTCGGTGCACGGCCAAATCATAACATCAGTCACCAAAACCACTCAGGTGGCTATGCATTATTGTTTAATTAAACAACATGGATAATTTCCAAGACTATTCCAAGTAGAAGCATGTCCTGATATCTAAGTTCTGTTTAACCTTAGAATGAAAGTACAAATGTTGAGAGGGGAATGAAATGTGAGGAAAACAACTTAGGCAAATAGTAGTTCACCTTTTTTGTTTTTCTCCTTCCAAATTTATGTTGACAAAGTCATGTCCTAAGGGAATGTTCAACCAAGCACAGTTTTTAGCTCCACCATCCCCGCCATGAAGAGTATGAGGACACTGATTGCAGATTTTTTTCAAAAAAATCCATTTGAATCCTCTCTGGAGTTATACAGATGTCTAATTACCCTGATACCTCCAAGCCAGAAGTCCCCTTCAGCCACTTGGAGAATATACTGGTAATTTAGACAGTCTATAGCTTGAAACTATTTGCTGGGAAGCTTTGTGGAAGTGTGATTGTGGTAAGTAAAAAACCCTGGTGCACGGCATCAGCATTACACCTCTGAATCTTTGTGATTTAAACAACACCTATGGTCTGAGAGGCAAATTTACTATAATATTTTGAGGTAGTATAATAAAAAATACTAGATCACTCCCTTTTGCTAATACTCAGCTTTGGTGGTAAGATTTCAAAAAGCATTTTCTTTACTTTAAAGAAAAATAAGAGAGAGCTTTTGAAAACCCTGCTCCAAACTAGCAACTCTATTTCATTTTCAATTCTCTGAGCCACTCCTACTGCACTGTGTTTTTCAGAGGATGCCTATAAAACTCAAGTCCGAATTGATGATGAACCAGCCTATTTGGACATTCTAGACACTGCTGGACAGGTGAGTGGTTTCCCAATGTGAATCATTCAATCAGAGATAAAACCAAAGATTTAACCTCAGATATATGGGTCACAGAGCTATTCAAACATAAAGGGAGCAGTGGCAGAATGACATTGAGGAATTAACAAAGGAGAAGATTACAGAAGTGCTTCAGTCTTATGGTACAACTTCAAAATCTGACCAAAAGAGACAGACAAATTTAATCAAGTGGAAGATAAAAACCTATTTGCTTCTTTTTCTCTTGTGTGCAGAAACATCTCTCACAATCATGGAATGAATAAACGCTGTCATTATTTTGTGCTATATGTTTATTGATCCTGATTTTCTAGATATTAGAAGAATCTTCTGGTCTACTCGTAGGTCAATTATTTTCTTACCATTCTTCTTCTCCTCACATTAGGTTTAAACATCAAATGCTTACCCATAAGGAAAAGATCTTCATGTCAAAAGTAACACACAGTGTATGTATAATGTGTATATGCATGTCTGAGCATCATCTGGGGAATTAAGTTTTGCAAAAGAAGGTGCTAAACGCAAGAATTTCTTTTACCTGATTCAGTTCATCCCCTTTCCATCTGAAAACATTTTTATTACTTAATCAAAATGTTGCATCTGGTTGATTTTTTCCTGACATATGCGTCAGGTTCTGTTTGAAGACTTTGATAGTTTAATGAGTTTCCATAGTGCATGTACAGGAATGAGTCAGTCAACAGAGACAGTAGATCCTTAAAACAAACAAGAAGAGATTTAGGGAGTATGAGCCTGGGAACCTTGATGTCAACTTCCCAAACATCTGAATGCATCTTAGCTGGGCATTGCAAAAAGTGGGAAACACAGTCTGCTGCAAAGAATTAGAATGACATCAAATTACGTAAGTTGAATATAGTTCGGAGGTGGTGTGAATTCTACATGTGAATGAAATATAGGCCAATTTCAAAGAGAACACAACCCAGTTTCAAGAATCAAATGATGCCCTGAATTTTTCCTCCTTGACCCAAAATTATATAGTCTCAAGAGTTAACCAGTGACTTCCTGCTGAGTCTCCTTTGAAAGTGTTTGATTCTCCAGAAAATTTATGCTGAATTTCAAAGCACATCTCCCAAACTGGAATTTATTATTATAACAGGTCCAAGAAGTTTCCTATGCACAACAGTCCTATCATAGCTTCAGCAATGATTTGGCTAGGAGAAAGAAAGATCATACTTGCTGTGTCTGAAAATATCTGTATTTCTGTTGGAGACGGGGAATAAATATCTTCTTTGTTCACTCAGGAAGTCTGAGCCTAGTAACTTCAGCCCTGTGTTGTCATTAGTACAAAATCACCAGGGAAGTTATAACTCCAGCTATTTAGTCCTGTAAGGCTTTATGTTCTTTAAGGACCTCCTGTGTTATCCTTTAATATAGTTCACTGTCTGCATCTACTCCTACGTTCACTTTAGTCTTATTTTGTAGAGTTAAAAATCTAAAAAGTAAAATACTTTCTTACACAGAGCTGAAGAGAAGTAATGAATCAGATTTTATGTGTCCAGCTTTTTACTAATGGAAAGAGAAACAAAATGCTATTCGGGATTTCTTATACTATGTTGCAAAAAACCAAGAGGAATAATTTATTTGATTTTTCAAATTTGTTTTTGTTACTAGAAAAATAAAAGTCTATGTTGTTGATAAAAAAATGATAGAATCAGATATTGATAATTTTCTTCTTTTCCTAACCCTCATCAAAACCAAAACCTCTATTTTTGTTTTTTTCTTTCATTAGAACAAGTGTGGTGGGTTGAGCTTGGCAGGATGACAGGTGCCCACCTAAGCCATTCTATCACTCCCCCTCCTCAGCTGACAGTGGAGAGAAAATATAATTAAAGGCACATGGGTCAAGATAAGGACGGCAAGATCACTCACCAATAACTGTACAAGCGAAACAGTTTAATTTATCACCAATCTAATCAGAGTAGGATAATGAGAAATAAAACCGTATCTTAAAACACCTTCCCTGCTTCCCTCCCTTCTCCTTGAGCTCAAATTCTCTACCTTCTCCCTCCCCAGAGGTGAAGGGAGACAAGGAATGAGGACTGAGGTCAGATCATCACACATTTTTCCTGCTGCTCCTTCCTCCTCTGGGGCAGGATTCCTCACGCTCTTCCCCTGCGTGACGCGAGGTTCCTTCCACGAGAGACAGTCCTCCACAAACTTCTCCAAAGTGAGTCTTTCTTGCAGGCGGCATGGGTCCCTTCCATGAGGTTTAGTCCTTCAGGAACAGTCTGCTCCAGCACGGGTCCCCCACAGGATCACAAGTCCTGCCAGCAAACCTGCTCAAGCATGGGCTTCTCTCTCCATGAGACCACAGGTCTTGCCAGCAGCCTGCCCTAGCATGGGCTTTCCACTGGGTCACAGCCTCTTTCAGGGCATGCACCTGCCCCGTCATGGGCTCCTCCAAGGGCTGCAGGTGGGTATCTGGCCCACGGTGGACCACTATGCACTGTGGGGGGCAGCCTTCCTCATCATAGTTTTCACTAGGGCCTGCAGGGGAATCTCTGCTCTGGCATCTGGAGCACCTCCCCCTGCTCCTTTTTTCCTGATCCCGGTGTCTGCAGAGTTTTTTCTCTCACGTATTCTCACTCCTCTCCTCTGGCTGCTGATGGTGTTGCACAGTTTTTTCCCCTTCTTAAATAAGTTGTCCCAGAGGCTCTTGCCCAGCAGCAGGTCCATCTTGGAGCCAGCTGTCTGACAAAGGGGGAGCTTCTGGCATTTTCTGACAGAAGCCATGTCTGTAGCTCCCCCACTACCAAAACTTTGCCATGCAAATCCAATGCTAATTTGATTTCTGTGATCATCTTTTAAAATTAAAAAAATAAAAAAAGGAGCACAATCTTCAATCCCTTTGAAAGATTTTTTAGATTCAGGAAAAAGGAAAAAAATATCCCTATGCAATGACTTTGTAAGTAGCTGGAAACATTAAGTTATCCTATTTAAACAAAGTGATAACAATATAGTATAGAAAGGCTGGAGAATTTTTTGGTTTATTTCAAGAAGGGACACAAATACCCGTGATATTAGAGGCCCATGTCATATACTGACTATGTAATGAAATGTGATGCAGAGATTTTGGAGCAAGCAGAGACCTGTGGCAGTAGTACCACACTTTGCAGATACATCAGCCCAGGACATTGTACAGCCTGGGTGTAGTTAATTTGCCTTGAGGTCCAAGTTGAATTGATACAAGAAAGTCTCTGCTTCAAATTTCCCTGTTCTTCCAGTGCAGACTGTCGTCACTGAAACATCTCTTAGTGTATGTGCGCTAGTAAGATCTTCCCATTTGCCTACACCTCTGTTTTTCCGAAACTGCCTGTTCTAAATATCCTATATTCAGCTGCTTGTCTTTGCAGGTGTCTTTAAATTTGTTACCTCTCTATCTGCACTACACAGCTGCAGGATAAATCAAGACCTAATCCAGCTCCCATTGAAGTCAACAGCTAAAATAGACTCTTCCCTCACTGAGCTTTTAATGTTGCTCTCACTGAACTTCAAACTAAAATCCTACTGGGGCATTGGTGACTCAGGGTAAAAATCCAAAGCACTCAGTTATGATGATGGCGGTATGATCCGATGGTACCTCGCTGGGTACCATGTTAAAGCAGAGTCAATGTTACAGCTTCTAAATCATGTATTGGAAGTCTCATTTCTCTCTGGGTGTCCTCACGGCCATAAATACTTCCTTATCAACTTTGAATCAGAACTTTAATCAGAAGACAAAGGAGCTAAAATTGTAATTCTTCCCTATTTGGGGAACACAAGAAGTCAATAGAGAAACTGACAGAAGCTAATGTATACCGTCATCGTTCTAGAGAACATTTTTCACCAAATGTTCTTCTCCTTTCCCTGCTGTACCTATGTACTAATGGAACACTTCAACACTGACAAAATTGTGATTTATTAATAATTATTATAGTTCTTTATTCTCAAGTCCAGAGTTAGAAATCCACATCTGATTTCATACCTGAAACTGGATAAAAATCTTTGATATTTTAACTGATAGATACAGTTTGGAGCACCAAAAGTACAGATGGTGCTTCAGAAATACTTTTCTGGTTCTCAGCTTTCTGAAGTTAAAAAACATTAAAACAAGTGAAAACTAGAAACATTAATAAACTGTTAATATTACTCATTAGATATTGTTCTTCACCTCATGCATATACATAGACGCTATTACATACGACGGATTGCTTCTCTCAGGACACAGACTGATGTTCCGTGAACTCTGGATATATATTTTCTACACCATTGATTGTCCTCTATTTCGCTTCCAGTATCATTTTTCCACTGAACATACAACTGCAGGCGCATTCTTAATATTTACGAAGGGCTAGTGTAAGTAGTTATGCTTCACCTGACTCACCAGCCCTGCTTTTCACCACCTGCTACACCTGCCAGTGGGGCAGCCTGTCTTTGCTCACCACAGCCAGCTTCTAACAGAACAAGGTTGCCTTTACCTCAGAGAGTTTCAAGAGCAGATATTGCTGATGTAGCTGCTTGTAGCCAAATTATCATAATCAGCGCTTACTTGAGCGGTTCCTACCACATCTGGAAAACATGGAGTGCAGCAAGAAGGAAAGGAACAAAAAATTGATGTTGTTTTTCCTTTTCAATGCCATGACTGAATCTAGAACACATGTATCCTTAGTTTCACATTTGAAAAATGTGTTTGTGGTTCCTTTCACTCTTCTTTAACTAGAAGTTCTCTCCTTAAACCCAACGGTTTCTGTTGTATCTCCATTTCAAACAAACTAAAAATCAAATAACCCCAAACAGAGAGTAAATGTGAGATTGAGTTTCAGGAGGAATTTAATTTAGTTAGCTTTTAACCCTCTAGGCTAGCAGTATTTTGGCATGTGGAAAAACCTTAATGGAATCTAGAAAGGCAAAGTGTTTTCCATGAAGATAGCTTGAGTTCCTTGTTCAACCATGTTTATGGGACATTTTTTGAACAACTTTCCCTGGAAATTCACCCATCTCTGTCCTTTAAGGTTGGAAGATTTGTTGAGGGGATGTAGTTCTGGGATTTTCCTTTTCTTATTCAATATGTCATAAACCTCATCTGCCTTTACATATACTTGAATTAAAATGTGTAAACTCTTTGATTTCCAAGAAACTTGTGGGTGCAAGTGAAAGGACATTCAGACCTCAAGCACTATATTCTGTGTCCCATTCCCTACACAATTGCTCTCAGAGAGTGACAACCCCCAACTGCTCCCACTATGGACAAAAAGCCTCCACACAGGGTTATAGAAACATTCTATTCACTCATTTATGCTTTCCCACTCTCCTTCTAACTTGAAAATACGCTGCTACTTCTGGAGTCCAGTTGGAATTCCTCCTGGTGGAGCATACACAGAGGTTGTCTCTCCTGCTGTATTTACGAACTGTTGACTGACAGAGGGGCTTTTATTCTTCCCACAGCTTTTCTCCTGATGACACATTACCCATCCTCCCTGTTTAGACTGCATGCCGAACATCAAAAGAGCATCAGATAGCATTCCCTTCACCAAAAAACAACCTGAGATGACCCTAGGTAGGAAAGGTAAACTTGTTTTGAGACATGAAGCGAATATGCAGAAAAATGGATTTCTGTACCTGTCAGTGAGGCAGTACATTTCAAGATTATTGCACCAATTTTTGCTTGTTAAAATGTGAGCTTTTTATGATAAACTTTGTGCACCAGTATATTTCCCAGGTGTGAGTCAGAGACTTGAAAAATTGGCCTTAAAATGTGATGGCATGCCATTTCAGGGAGATTTTCCTTTGTCTGGAGCTGTGTGCACATGAATTCATTTCCAGGCAGACACTTTTCAACCTGACAGCAACACTGTGCTCTGTAGTGAAATCCATCTCTCAAATTGCTAGCAAATCACAGGACATGTTTATCCTGCCAGCCTCCAGGACTATGATTTTTGCCCCCTGCTTGAAGCTTTGAAGAGGAACCATATTAGCCCCAAGAGCCCTTCAGATAAACACGCTTTCTCAGACTAAACACTGTAGTCCGATGACTCACTCAGGCTGTTATCTGAGATCCTTCTGCTTATTATCTAAACATGCTGTTCTAATCCTGAATCAATGGAAGTCGAATTTCAAACTACACTTCTGCAGCTTATCTCGAGGAAATGTTAAATGCTTTTTTTGGCAGTAATTATATTTTAATGGGCCTTTACAGCATGTTCCTTTATGGGGAGAATAAATTTACTGCACTTTCTGCTAGGTACTGTAGTGAGTAAATGATTTTTTTTTTTTTTTTTTTTTTAAAGCATAGTAGAAGTGAACTAAGTAGTGACCATTAACACTGTGTATTACGTGAAGAACATTATATTATTTTCTTAATATGTTGTTTCACAGGCTGATGATCATGAAAGTTAAACCACAGCACTGAAAATTTGGTGGATTCTCAAGACAAGGTGTTCTGCGTGTTCCAGGGAGAACTAAAATCTCTCCCAAAACAAAGCCATTTTCCTTGGGGGTGGACAGATTTTGAAGAAACATTTATTTGACATAGAGAGTGAGTGAAAAAAAACAGTTCCAGTAAATCATTGTTAAAATTGCAGACCTGACTTCAATTTCCTTCAAATTATGGGCAAAATATTATTTGGATTCAGTGGGAAAAGATCTAGGCATACAATGACAAAAAAAAAAAAAAAAGACTTTATTAGTTTAACAAGAACTGGCAACTAACAGCCAAGATTCCCAACTTCCTTTCCTGTCCCTGTCAATGAATGAATCATAGTGCAATAAAGGATGAATCAGTTTGTATTTCTAGGTCTGAATTTATCTTTCTGACAAACAGGTGCAATAAGATGTTGCAGGGAGCAGGCATTTAAGGCGAGCATCAGGATTTGTTGAGTGTAGCGATACTGATTTCCTGCCCCTCCCTACCATTCTGCTTCAGTAAAGTCAATGCTAGTGGTTCCATATAGCAGTTGGAGGAATATTTTTCCAGTGTGGTCTGTTCTTCTTCAATAAATTATATTTTCTATTGAAATGCTTTCATTTTTGCTGTTCTTTGTCTTTCTTTAACTAATAACTTCCAAAAATTGACAACTATACACTTATACTGCTGAAGGGTTTATGTATTTTTAACAAAATAATATTTAAAAGAATAAACTTTTTTATTACAAATTCTAATAAAAGTAACAAAATCTTTTTTTCGTCTTTCCAGATCTTATCTTGTAGTATTTCCTTGGTTGTTCTTTTGTTATTGTGTTGTTGTGTTTTGTTTTGGTTTTATGTTCTGGTGTACACTGTACGTAAAACACCTATATAAACACAACACGTAAGGTTAAACTCCATCCAGGTCCTCCACAAGCCTGGGATTATGTTAATTTGCCTTTCTTTCTTATACTACAAACTGTATTGTGTACTTTTTCTTTCCACAATTGAGTGACACCAAAGCCCTTTGAAGTTAATTCCAGCAGATGTTGGACATGCTCTAAGTGTGTCCAGATTTCTTTAGATATATCCGACTGTCCTAGATAATCTCTCTAGGAATTCCATTTTACAGAGGTTTGTCTATCAAACAGCCCTACACGTACCAGGGACTCCAGTGGGTAGAAAACTGCCTTCTACCTGTATCAATTTTCACAAAATTAGTATAAAAAAGGATATTTCCAGGATTAAAAACCTGCTGAGTAAACAAGCCCAATGTGTAATGGCACCGCCTGCTGCCATTTGACCTGAGAATGACCAAGAGAAACATCTTTTGCAGAGCAGGTTGTTAATGTTTCTCGGGAAAAGTGAGTTGTCCCAAAGAACCTTAATTTTAAAAACTTATGCTATTCGGTAGCTGTAGGATTCTCTACCAGCAGATTGAATGGTGGTGTCTCCAGACAAAAACACAAGAAAGCAAAAAGTTACATAGTCTTAACTGAATCATCTACACTTTTGAATTGCATAACTGCATGAGTTACTTGATTGGAAAAGGCTTTCTAAAGATGTTATTTTCATTTCACACTAGCAGGGGGGTGCTGGAAAACCCAAAAAAAAAAAAAAAAAGATATCTTTCACAGCTGGAGTTCTAATAGTTTTGCTCCAGAATCTGAAAGTAGCATCTCCCCTCCACCAAAAAAAAAAACCAAAACAAACCCAAACAAAAAACCAGAAAGAGTAAGTTTCAGCAAACTTTGAACTTCATTGTTTATCATCTCTCCTTTATAATCTGAGGGGTGTTATTGCATTTATCCATAGTTTGTAAAGAGGAAATGAAAAGCAAAGTAGAAACTCAAGAAAATAATGAATGAAAATACAGAACATTTTCTGATCTCTTCTTTAAACTGGATATATTTCAGATATGTACTTTTTTTACTTCCATGGGAGAAAGCTTGCACAGCTTCCACGGAGTTTTGTGCCTGTTTTTCTTTTGTGCCTTATGGCTGAGAAGACTCAGTTGTTGACACAGGAGTTCCTTACCGTTATCAGATCAACAGGATGATGTGAAAGAAACTATGCCAGAGAGGACTCTTTTATTTTAAAAAGACAAAACCCAATAGCTTAGCTGTACCTGTGTAAGAAATTAGATTTTCTCTTACAGTGGGGTACCTGACTAACACCTGGAAACAGGCTGAAGAAGTCAGACTCCACTAACTTTCAGAATTGCAGATGGGTTGTGTCCTTGTGTTGGACAGTCTTGGCATATCTCAGAAGCTACTTAGCATCTTTCAGGATCTGTTGATCTAATCTAGGTACCTCATGACTTACCATTTTGGAGCTCTCTCTTTATCCTCACACCTTTCTTTCTAAAAAAAAAAAAAGAAAAATATTCCACTGTTTTACAGGCAGACACAGAGGGTCTGGATCTGAAAAATGGTGTCATTTACCCCACCAGAAGTGAATTAGCTTACTTTAAAGCTTAGATATCATAGTAATAGATTTGAACGAAATCTTCAGTGTATGTTGAACGTATGAAGTGATGATCAACCCCTTAAAAAGTTAGACATTTTTCTGAATTGTTAGGGAAGAATTGGTCCCACTGAACATCTCTTAGTGCGGGGTAGCTGCATTTCATGTGAAGGTACCTTAGAGACATGTCATGAACTGCTTCACACTGGAGGCAACACATGTTCCTGCTGTTTCAGCCAAGGTTCCCACAAGCACCCAGGAAGTCACTGAGAGCTGTGTGCAGGACTGTATGTATACATGCCAATCCAGTGACTATCACTGTGCATGTAATGCTATCTAGCCATCTCACTTGCACCAGAAAGATTTGTGCAAATGCATGAAAAAAAGAGGAATGCTGGGATCTCCTTCATGCCTGAAGTCACAGCAATATGACAACTTAGTCCTTTTGTGTCACAGAGTCATACTGGATTTTAATATTGTAAAGCAACACAAAACCAGTATAGTTATAACATAGCTATTTTGCATTTGTATTGGTGATGATTTATGTAATCCCCAGGGAACACATCCCTCAGATAAACACCGAACTAACTTTCAGTGGCAGAAAGGAGTGCACAATTGATTAAATGCTACGAAAGTCTAAAATAGTCATCCTGCAGGTTGTTTCCTTCTTTTTTTCTCTCTCTTCAGATTGTTAGTTCAAATTATATCTCTGGTGATGAGTAGGGCACAGGGGAGGGGAGAGGAATATCTGTGCTGTGGAATTTTTAAGGTAAGCGCCCTTGTTACCAAAGTCATCATGAAAGAATATATATGCAAGCCAGAATATCATTTGCAGTCATTTATCAGAGCAATGAGGTATCTGACTCCACAGCCTCCTGCTTCACTTCTGCAAGGCTGCACAAACCTCACTGGGGAAGATGGCAAGTCTGTGAAGACCGTGTAAGCTAAGAGCTTTTGTGAATCCCTGGAGAGACCTGGCTTACAGCTGCAGTCTTTAGCTCTTCACTAGTGGGTTGGGTTTCTTTTTTCCTCTGCTGTTTACTAAAATGTAATTACCGAGCTATTAATTCTTTCCCTTTACCATTTATGATGCATTTGTGATAAAAGGTGAAAATTGGCAGCTTTGCTCTTTCTTGCATATCAATAAGGAGGGGGGAAAAGTATTATACAGGGGGGGAAATTATTATACGGTGCACGATAAACCGAATGCAGTTGGGGGTTTTAGAGGTAGTTGGCAATGAAGCAATCTTCAGTGCCTGCATTTAGGAGAAAATTACTAAGGTGTTTATCCCTAAGAGAGACACCATTAGCATTAATATCAAAGAAAAAGACAGTTCTCCGAGTTAGGATGTGTAAAACCGAGGAATTTTTACTGGTGTTGTGGAGAATTGATGTGATGATTTCATCCATATGTTGGGGTGAATGAAAAGTAGATAGCATCTGCCAGGTGATGAACTGCATATTTTCATTACTGAATATGACCAACCATCGTTGGAAGAGCGGGATTAATAACATTAACAAAAGCACAGCTGCAGCAAACTGGTAAATATATTATCACCTGAAGGCTGGAGGGCAATTAGAGTGGAAACATTTGGAACATCAGTGCAGAGAATCTACTTCTGGAGGGAGGGTTTGAGTGCCAGCACAGTTATTTAACAGTTCCTTAGTCAGAAAGAAGTGTCACTGTGTGATGCTATTTATTTTGAAATTCTGAATTATTCTATTGGAAGTTGTTCTTATTTGCCTTTTTTTCTGTAATTTTTTTTTTTTTAACTTATTTTTTTTTCCTACCATGTTGATATAGTTTAATCTTACTTTATAAGGCCAGCCATGATGCAGAACAGTATGTGAATACAGAAGAGCAAACGCATACAAAATATTCTGCAGTTAGTAAATGGGGCAGTGCAGTAGTGATCCATCAGCGTTCAGGGTGTGAAGGAACATCTACTTTTGCCTTTCATGAGGCTAATCCTGCACAGTCTGTGACTGTGAGTAATACCAGGTGTGATGGGAAGAAGTATTATAGTTGAAAAGAGAGGGCAACCTGAATCTTTAAGCCCACACGTGGAAAACAAGAAGACTTCACAAATTATTAAAACAGTCACAAACTGGTGATATTCAGAAAGGGTGAAAAATTAGACATAACAGTACAAAGTCTCAGATTTGTCTGAATGAATATGAACCTAATGTTCTCATGAATTAACCTGATACAGTAACTCGGGTTAAGAAAATATTTTAAATCAATTCATTGTTTATTTTCAAGACTTTAGAGGTTCATAAAATCTCCCCAGTACTCAGATATTAAAGGTATGTATTAACCAGTGTAAAGGAATCCACCTCTTTCAAAGCAAATGCATTAGTCTTCAGAAAGAATTCTGAACTGAGGTCTAGTGTAATACCAGATCCTGTAAAAGAATGAAGACCTGTTTCCAAAGGGAGTAAGGCAGATACTGAAGAACATAAACATGGGTGAAAGAAACTATCTTAAAAGTTTTCAGCCCAAATTTCGTGAAAATTAGGGATGTAAACTATGCTTACGTTTCATGTCCAGTATGAGTCTAATCATAGAATCACAGAATGGTTTGGGTTGGAGGGGACCTGTAAAGGTCATCTAGTCCAACCCCTCTGCCATAGGCAGGGACACCTTACACTATATCAAGTTATCCAAAGCCCTGTTCAACCTGCCCTCAAACACTTCCAGGGATGGGGCATCCACAACTTCTCTGGGCAGCTTGTTCCACTTCCTCACCACCCGTACGGTAAAGAATTTCTTTCTAACATCTAGTCTGAATCTACTCCCTCTTTGAGTGTAAAACTGTTACCACTCATCCTATCACTACGCTCCCTGATAGATTCCCTTCCAATCTTTCCTCTAGGCTCCCTGTAAGCACTGAAAGGCTGCACTAAGGTCTCCATGTAGCCTTCTCTTCTCCAGGCTGAACAACCCTTACCGTCTCAACCTGTCCTCATAGAAGAGGTGCTCCAGCCTCCTGATCATCTTCATGGCTCTCCTACACTACTTGTGCTTCTTAAGTTGCCAACCATCCATTCAGTTGAGTCACTCAACTTGGGTCATCTTCTTGCCCATAGGCAAGGTCCTGAGGTGCTCCCTGTCATTTAGTCTGCCTAGGTGAGCTTTCCTTTCCACTTTCAGAGTGTGCACTAACACCCAGAAAACCCTAGAAATTCACAGCTATCAAATAATGATGCTATTTGTCTCAAAAGTGAAAATCAAACCTGCATCTTCCAGCAAAGTTTATTTGTCATGAATATTCTCCTTTTTCCTGCTTGTTTTCATTTCTAGGTAAATAAATTAGCTTAAACAGGGGCAGGAGCGGCTGGATAAATAGGCACTGATTTCAGTAGGGTTGATACTGCTGCTGGTTGTCTTCTAAATTACGGATGATTTTCAGTATCTGTCTCAGCTTTTTACTTTTACATTCTCAGAGTTAAGAAAAGGCTACTGATCTCGTACGATGTGGAACTCATAATATTGCCTTGAAAAGCTGTCAGATAAAGTTCAGAAAGACATTAGTCTGCGAGGAACATGGATTGCATCTTTTATGTTATTTTTGTACTGTTCCCATCATCAGTGATGTGCATTTTGTCCCCAGTAAAAATTCACAAAAGGAAAGGGATATTGCTGTTTTATAACAGAAATAAGGATTCTTTCCTGTAATTATGTGGCATGAGACACTGACTGATCATTAATCAAGGGACTGATTATAATAATAATAATAATCCACTTCCACTGCCGGCTTATGGGCTAATTCTCATTTATACTAATCCCATTTTGAACTGCTCCTGGATCATTACTAGAGCAAGCAAAGAGGGTCATGAGAGAGGGGTTGGATGCACAACCAGAACAGTGCAGAGACTTGATGTGGAGCAGAGTCAATCCCTGTCCTCCAGTATTTAATCCAGAGGCCCTGCATTTTTTTCTGTTCTGTGTCTGAGCGGTTATTCAGCTCCCTTCCTCTCTCCCAGTGATGTAGCAGATGGCTTAGGCTGGCACGGGTGGCTGAGTACCACCTGCTGCAAATTATTCTGTATCTTTTGCTGTGTAACTCCTTTTGTTGCTGTTTGCAAAGGATGACTGGAAATAGGAGGGAAGCAGGAAGGGAGTGTGAAGTGATGCTGATATCGTTCAGTGCTTTCTTGCTTTCTGTTGTGTTGTGGCTGGTGCATGCTGGAATCCTGTGAGCAAAGGCAACAGATTTGGAACTTCAGTTTCCGTGATAGAAAAAGTGTATCTGTTTATTACCTCCTAGTGTAACTTAACCCATGCTGAGGGGTAGCGTTTCACACTGCTGAGTGCTGTGAAGGAAAAATCCTCTATTGGCTGTAGGCACTAGTTGTTACATCATCTTGATCTCTCAAACTCTGTCGGAAATAAAACAGCCTTATATAAACTAAACGAAAAGTTTAACATTAAGAGGACGACAAGCCTTATCATCCAAATGCCAAAGGATGTGACTGGAAGGAGCTGTGGCTGATACTGTGGTCCTCAGAGACTGGATTTTGTATTTAGTCTTTGTTGAGGTGGTGAGAGAAGTATGAAGGAAAATCATCCCTGGTATCTTAAAACACTTCTCTGAGTATGGGTTTAATTACTCTATGGTGTCGATTCTGTCTGTCTCTTGGCTGTAGAGAGAGACTTGAAGACTAATGTAGAATAGTGCCACCTCTTCAAGTGGAAGAAAAGAGATGAAACAAGTCCCATCCTTTTCATCTAGATTAGTAGTTGCATTATAGCAATTGTAAGATACAACATACACTTAACTTCCTACCTGGATGTTTTCTCCTTTGAAATGTAACTGCTGCAAGTTTCTTGCTGCTTGCTTTTAAAAATACGTTTTTAAAAGCTACTTGCTTTTATCATCCCCATTCTACTCCCTCTCCCACCCCTCCCAAAAAAAAGAAGACCAAAATATTAGTGAAAACCAAATAATTATAACAGCCCTTCTCACCAGTGTACTTTCCTTAGGTAAATCTGTTTCAGGATGTAAAGAAAAGCAATTTAGAAGAACAGTGCCAGGTGAATGATACGTAATACTAATGAAGTTAACCGTGATGTTTATGTGTGTGAGAGAATTTATTAACAGAGAGATACGGGAGGGTTGCAATTTAGTTTAAAAAGTTACTGGCCACTAAATAATAAACTTTGACCATATTGGCAAAAACCTACATGAGAGAGAATAAACTCTCAACTGTTTTGTAATCAAGAATTCTGGGGTTTTTTTAAGTGAACAATGCATTTTCACATATTTCTTTTATTTTGTATGGTCTTTATTTTTGATTCTTTCACTCACTGTTTCTTTTTCCCCACTGAGTTTTGTGTGTCCTTTTTGTTTGTTTTACCCTTGTTTGTCCATTGTCATAGATGAACAATATCCTGTCTGTTTCAAAGAATATATTGTCCCCCTCCCCCTGCGTTCACTAGAAATGCAAAAAAACCCCTTCATAATATGAATGACCCCTGTGGTAATCAGGGAGACAGCTTTGATTAAGAACATCTGTTAGCAGATTTGCGGTTCTAAAGTCAAGCAGAACATAAGACAAGAAGATATAGAAAGTGGCGTTTCTCAAACTGTGAGGCTGGCCTCCCTGGGGAGACTCTGACCTCTTCCAGAGATACAAGCCAAGATCATAAAAAAAGAACAGACATCAAAATGTGTGGAGTGTGTGTGTAGTTTGAAAAACATGACACCTTTGTTTCTGAGGTGCTGCATCTTTAAATTTCTAAGCACTGCACTTCAGAGGAATGAGGGGAAGGACTGCACTTCTAAGCATTGCACTGTGTTTACTCCTCTAACACATCACCACAAAATGAAAAAGAAGGGACAGATGCGGTGACCCCCTGTGCATTGCCTGTGGGTTTTAGTTTGGTTTTTTTTCTTATTAGTTCTCCTCTTCTCCTCTTTTTCCTCTTATCATTTTGGGGCTGACAAGTCTACTATTAGCAGTGCATAACATGGGGATCCAGGAGAACTGGCTTCTGTTGGGGTTCTGTGGGTGTAAAATGGTGATGTGGAAGAGTTTGCTTCTTAACGATTTCTATTTTGAGTTAGATAAAAGCTTTTCTGTCCCAGAGGTTTTTCTCCAGCACTGTTCAGGAGGAAATCCTTATGAGACACTAAAGAACCAGGCTTGGCTTCAGTGAACTTTGTGATACATTTTCCTAGATTCTTTCAGTCAGCAAGGTAGGATTGTCCTGAGCTGAACATTAGGTCCAGGCTGTTATGTTTGATGACAACATATGAACTAATCCTTCATGAATATCTAGGTATCTGACTTTGTAGTAGTCTTATCTGATTTTGCTGCTCGATGCCTTTGTTTCCTCTTCCAAAGCCATCAAGATACTGATCTTATTTGGAACGGATTCTAATTTCAAATGGAAAAGATCCCAAAACATACAAGTTCTACTTATATTTCTATGAAAAGTATGGATTTTAAAATCAAATTAAAATATTGGGGTTTTTTATGAAAAGTTTTTTCTTTTTATGAAAAGTGAGATAAAAGAGGATAAATCAAGCTAACGAGAGAAAACAGAGGCTATTTTCTTCTTTTTTATGTTCTCCTAAAAGCTAATAGAAAAAGCAAGCATATATGGAAGGATGAAATCCAGAAACAGGATCCGTATGGAAGTATTAATGAGCATAAATGGATTGGATTAGAAAGCTAAATGTTGCTAGAGTTTTCAGAGACACAAAAGGCAATGAGACAGGTTTCTACAGGCACATTGTCAACTAAACTAAGAAAGACCAGGAAACATGTGGGGCATCTGCTGAAATGAGTGAGTGGCCCGATGAGGAAAATGGAAAGGACCAACATACATGGGACTTCCTGTATCCCAGCCTTTACAGGCAAGCAGTGCTCCCAGGTTTGCCTCCCAGATCTTTAAACTGTGTAGGAAAGTTTGAGGAAGAGATACAATACCCTTAGTAGAAAGGGATTGACGAGGGACAAGTTAGTTAATGTGGGTGTTACAGTTCGGTGAAATAGGACAGGATGTATCTAAGCATGTGGAGGGAGCTGCTCTAGGCCATTGTGAGGCCCTTCTAGCACCTTTGAAAAATCATGTGAGTTGGCTGATAAGTGATAAAAGGCAAATGTGACACCTATTTGGGAGCAACATAAACATTGAGACATTTTCTTGCTAACTTCTTTCAACAACATGTAGATGTATATAATCATATGAGGATTAGTTTCAGGTTCTTTCTACATATAATTTGTGGAAAAAACAAAGGAAAAAGTTATGCTATCTTCTTTCAACTTTTAGAAAAGTTTTTTTCTATTCAGACTTGATGCTTGTTCTCAAGTATAACTTCTCTCTGAAGGCGAATGGTGATTTTGTTTCAAAAGGTTTGCTACCACACTTTTCAGTTAAGTCTTAGTCATAATACACAAGAGAGTATTAGAGACTGATGTCAAGCTGCAGAGTGCTATGAGCATGACAAATCTTCACTTTTATTCTCAGAATTGATTTGCTTTTGAGGAGGTGTGATCCTTCTGTCTCTTCCCTTTGGCATTTACTGACTTGGGAATGTTTCGTGTTCTCCTCTTATTGAGTAGCAAATGGCATGTAGTACCATTCCTGAATAATTTTTTAAAAAAGCCACTACTACAACAGGAAACAATTAAAGAAGGCACTCATGTGCCAGCTGCACAGATACACTGTTTCTTATTTTATAAAAGAACCCGGAAAATAAGAAAATAAAACCACTGAAAAATCTGTGAAACCTTTGGGTCTATCTCCAATTACCTCTGAACATCCACAAAACCCAGGTGAACCTGGATTTTGGTAAACTATGAAATCTGGAGTAGGACTTGAACTAAAAAATTAACAAAGGGATTTAATTACATCTTAGTCCTTTGTCTTGTATATATAACATGCATACATTATTGCAAGGGTTATATTATGTTTATTAGACATTCTGTTTATTCTTTTTCTTAACATATTGTTATGTTGGGGTTCTTGGTGAATACCAAGAAAAGGCTTATTTATTGTTGACCTTTGAGTCCCTGACTCTGTAATGAGCCAAGGGGAAAAAGCTGAGAAGTGAAAGTCAACATCAAAAAACAATGACTCACTGAGTTAGCAACAGAAAGCTGAGTGGATGTCCCCAATCCAGTTTACATAGAATAATTAATGCTTCTGAAAATGGATCACTTACAACATGACACTGAAGTATTTTGGGTGTTTAGTCTAATACATCAGCAGCAAAAACCTGTCGTAATAAAAAATTGCAAAAGTAAATTAATTCATAAAGTCATAACTATGCCCTGGCATGAACCATAACGTACAAGTAAATGACTCTGCCTCAAGAATGGCAGTGTCTGAAAGCTGAGCACTTTGTTCCTTTGGAATGATTCAGTGTGTAAAATTAGGAACCCAGAGTCTCCTGGCAGTCAAAGAAAGCCATTGAGCTTTCCTGGGGACTGATGCTGGAAGCATTCATGCTGCAGAAAGCCACTTCCTGTGAGTAACTTAAACAGGGATGAGTGACTTAATTCCTTCTTAGTTTTCCATAAATGGCTATAAATGAGTGTACAAAGTCCTGAGCACATCCTAGAGGTATATCATCTCACTTAAGCAGAGCTCATTCTTTGTAAAATACTGTGCGGAATAATCATACGGTGTTACAGTAGCCGATTTATGAAATCTCTAACAAAGGAAGACATGTCATCCGGGCAGGGATTTAGGTTCCATACCAAAATATCTCTTTTTAGGTGTCTGCATGGGACCTAGCGGCTCCATTCAGTTGTATGAATATTTGGCGCACACTAGAACAGAAAACAAAAAAATATATAATTAGATAACTAAAGAAATAACTACTTTTCATAAAATCATAGAATGATTTGGGCTGGAAGAGATGTTAAAGACCATCTAGTTTGAACCCTTTCCACTAGACCAGATGTCAAAGCTCCATGCAACCTGGCCTTGAACCCTTCCAGGGATGGGGCATCCACAACTTCTCTGGACAACCCGTTGCAGTGTCTTAGCACCCTAACACTAAAGAATTTCTTCCATATATCTAATCTAAATATACCTTCTTTCAGTTTAAAGCCATTATTCTTTTGTCTTATCGCTACACTCCCTGATGAAGAGTTCCTCCTCATCTGTCCTGTATAAGACCTGCTATAAGGTCTCCCTGGAGAGAGAAACATAAGAAATCTTTGGTGCGTTAATTGCATTGAATAGTTTACTGACACCTATAACAGGGGCTTAGATAGTGGTCTGCAGCTACACAGACAGCTAAAATATGGGAGCATTGATCCACAAGTTTAACTCCACATACTGTTTCCATTGCCTGCTCAGCCTGAAGGAATCCTGGCCTTGTTCAGCTCCTCCTACAAAGGAGACAACCTAACTAATCATGGTGCAGAACAGCTCTAGTTACTTGATGCAAAGAGAATAAAATCAGGGGTATGGGGGATCGAGAGCTAAGGACAGAGGTCCTTGTTCTGGCAGAAAACCCTGGGATCTGAGAGCGGGTAAAGAAAAGGGAGTATATCTCTGTGTTTAGTCATTGACACTCCCTAGCCATAAATTGGAGACCTTGGATGTGGTCTCCAGTTTGGTTTTGCATTGGTTAGTAATCCAGTGACTATTTAATGTAGACAGCAGACAAAATCCTGGATACACAAACAGATCTCCATTCATTGCCTCACCTGGAACAAGAGAGTGCAGAAACCTTTTTACTTGGTGTCTTCTGTGTTTGTCCCCACTGCTGCCTACTTCTTACACATCCAGTTTCAAGAGGATGGGATAGAATGTGCCCTGATCCAATCTATGCTGTAGCTTGGTAGTTAATAAACTCTCCTGGGATGCCAGTGGTGATAGTTTAGAGATTTTGAAATTCTGAGTAAGTCTTAAAGCAGAATCCTGCTCTTAAATTACCTATTAGTCTGCTATTTTGGAGCTTAGTCTATGAACTTTTTCCTGTAGCAGGTAAAATATTGCAAATGATATATAAGAAAGCCCTTGGGTAAAAGATACATCATGAATAAATGATAATGGTCAACAGGAAATTCTATTCACAGGAAGTATTATCAATCAACAGGAGTGACTACTGTGAGAGATTTAAAGCTAAGACTTTTAAAAGAGCATAAGCAATCCATTTCCCTTCAATTTTTGGCAAGAACTGAGGATATATATAACCTAAACTGTTTTAAAAATCCTAGCCTAAATTCTCAACAGAGTGAAAAATACAGGACTTGATATTGCATTCTGCTGCTCACAGGATGGACCAATGTTGATATGTGTGTTCCTTGCTTTATCAGGCCTTCCTGCATCTTAATATCTCCGGAGAATTGATTCTGTCAGGACAATTCTGATCCTGAC
The DNA here is from genome assembly GCA_009769605.1 of Bucorvus abyssinicus. NCBI lineage: Eukaryota > Metazoa > Chordata > Aves > Bucerotiformes > Bucorvidae > Bucorvus > Bucorvus abyssinicus. The sequence goes on from CM020063.1 coordinate 5,259,918, forward strand.
CAACAGTTGCCATAGCATTGCGTTATTCTGGGTTGTGATCAAGGAGAGCAAACAAACTTGAAAAAGAAACTGGTTTTAAAACATATTCTTAAGCCACAGGGCCTAGGACTAGTTTTTGGAAACTAAATCCTGATTTTTGAACAATGTGGCAGTTGTCAAATACTTTAGCAAAGGACCAATTCTCACACTATTTGAAATCCTTCATTTTTGTCTAATGGTATTATCCCACACTGAACTAAAACCACCAGCTTCTCTGAGAGCATTTGAAAGACGGGAACTTTTTGCAGATGATATTCCAGTTTTACCAGGCACTATTCCAAAGCTGGTTGGAGTCAGTGAATATCTTCTTGATATTATCGAGTTTTTGAGTTGAGTGCATAATAAGAAGTTTGTACCTGTTTCCAATCTCTAGCTAATAACATAGCTCTTCTTTTACATCTGTTAGTATTCATTCATTTGTAAGTCATCTATGTGTACCAAAAGTGCTGCAGAATTTTCTAGAAATATATGACACAGTATTTTCTGTAGGAAGACACAACCATAATAAGTTGAGATTCTTAGAGGACAGTTCTTTTGAGGGAATAAGGGTAAAAAGAAGGTCCTAGAAGAAATCCTTGCCGTGTATTATTCAGGATGATGACCTCAAAAGGATGCACAAGTTTCAGCAAGCAGTACTTAAAACAGTAAAAGAAGCAATATGAATTAAGTTGGGGAACGGGAAGTTTTCAGCAAGTTCGTTATTTACAGATGGATAATTTTGTTCGCCGAATTACTGAGCATCTTCTTCCTGTTCTACAGGCAGAATTCACAGCCATGAGGGACCAATACATGAGGGGCGGAGAAGGCTTCATTATCTGTTATTCCATCACAGACCGTCAATCCTTTCAGGAAGCTGCTGAGTTTAAGGAACTCATTTATCGTGTACGGCACACCTATGACATCCCCTTGGTGCTGGTGGGAAACAAAATAGATCTTGAGGAGTTCAGACAGGTAAGCAACTTCTCTGCTGCTTTTGACTCCGTTTTCCTGGGTACCTCAGGGATTTCTGTAGTATATGTTGTACAGTATTACTGAGAATTATTAGCACAAGTCGAGGTTTAACCAAAAAGCAACACCCTAGGATTGGTAATAAATTAAGGATTTAGCAAAGTTTTTCTTTCATATGTTATGGATCTTAAAGTAATCTTGGGCAATCACATCCAAAAGTTCTTTGTTATTCCTTGAGAAGGAATCCCACTATTTTCGTTGGAAGTTACGTATCTGTTCAACATGGAAAATAATTCAGTCAGGATCTTTGTGGCAAAACCCCCTGATTTCTTTCTAAGTTACCAGCCATTATAACACAGGTTTATTTTTTCATAAATGTACTTGATTTATTTAAAGGTTTCTTCAACTCAGTCTGAGTTAAAACAAAAATACATACACCAGAGTCTTTGCCTGAAAAGCCAGTGTCTGTGTAGAGTGTTCAAATAAGATGGGGACTTGAAGGACTTGAATTCACTTTGATGATATACAGGATTTGAGCCACCATCACCCATAGAGCAGTAGATTTTATTGTCTGTGAGGGCATTGACTATGGCTTTCAAAGCCTTTAGTAATCTTTGCTCTCTCTTTTCCTTTTCCTTCCTCTCTGCTTCCACCTTGCTGTTTGTATTGATGTGTGTGTGTGTGTGTGCGAGAGAGTGAGTTAGAGAGAGACCATTTTAGAAATGGCTTGGTTGTGACCCAGTACTGAATGGAAAATAACCTTAAACAGAAACTTTGAAAAGTGGGGGAAAAAAAAAAAAAATCTTCTTATATGGAAATCTTAAACCGCTCTTTTTATACACTACGATTACTTTCAAATGACTCAATTCTGAGAAGACATATATAACAGCTAAATAAAATAGTGGTTTTCAGTTCATTAGCATCTGCTCTCACACGATCCTGTCTACCTTTTTGCACTTAGTCTGTCACTCTTCTCCCAACTTCTTTGTCTTCTTTCTTCTACCTGAAGAAAATCCAAGGCAATGTTAAGCCGGAAATTAATCTTGAAGATCTGATGATGTACATTTAAAACTTCACATCAGTTTCCAAATCATTGACTTTCTTCCTAAATCAGCCTGTGATAAAACCTTAATGGTGACAATCCAGCTGCAGTTTAACACACAGCTTGAGGCTTCAAACAACTGTGCCATGTTCAACATACAGTACAATCTGTGCAGCTTCTGGGGTACTTAGGTACCAGATGGGGAGGGATGTGGATTCAGTTGTTCTGCTGAGAGAACGGGACATTGCAGCTGATCCCAACAGAAATGGGATATGAATGATTACCTACAGTTACCTCTAGATGAGGTTCTCGGGAATACTCTGTTGATATGAAGGCTCTCTTCCAGTAAAATTTGGCACTAACTCTTTCTGATCTTTTGTTGGGTTTTTATATTTCAATCACTGTCAAAGCAGATAAAAATATATGTCTGATTTAAATGTTTTACATGCACTTGATGATCTTCCGTGCTCTCCCAAACAGGAAAATTAGTGAGCACAATTGTCTGAATTGGATATTACAAACAGCACTCAAGATTAAAGGGCATGGGGAGGATTTGGGAATTATATTAGAAATTATGCCTTTGACGTGTGACAGACACACAAAAAAACTGTTATACAAGGATGTCACAGAAGACCCTGCCTGAATGTGTATCAAAGCAATTCCAAATCATGGTCCTGTATTTTTAAAAAAACCTTCAACTTCCAATGAGCCAGGACTTAGGTCTTCAGAACCTTTTCCTCCATAAGCCCTCTACAACAGTCAACAAGTTGGCAGTGTCAGAAAGGTTTTCTTAAATGTTCTGCAATCCAGATTTTGAGCCCTTACATCATGACACCCTTACATCAAAGACTAATAAGTTAATACAATGCAGATCTGCTCCTTTGAATAAAGCACTTGAATATGACTATGTCTATGCAAGCAAGTAGCATGAACCTACAGGAGTAGAACCGTAGAAGAAAACAGTGTATTCTGAAGTCCGCGTATTGGGAATTTCTTTTTAACTTTGGACTAGCTGTACTCCAGGGCCATTGTCTCCATGATTAGCTGGTGCTGACGTGCATAAGTTGAGCTCCTGGAGCATATCTTCATTTAAATTTCATCTATAGTTCAGGTCATGCTCTCAGAGTCCACTCCACAATCCAAAGCAAAGCATGGTTAAGTGTAGGTGGTTAGGAGATACTGCTCAGAGTGCCTCTCTGACCTACCTTAAAGCACTGGTGTGTGTGGGAACATCTCTGTGCCCAGCTTGAAGTGCATGTTAATGGACTTCAACAGCTCATTATTTCAGAACTGGGATGTGAGGTTGTGCTCTCTGGTTAACAAACAATGAAATAAATTCTAACTATCTTTACTTGTTAGGTTAAGAAATATCTAAGTAACTTGATCAACTGAGGGAAGGTAGATTGAAAGGAATCTTTTCAAGGTCATGTACTGTAGTTTCAGCTTCATTAAAAGCATTCAGATGGACTAGAGTGGTGCCAGCTAATTCTGGGGTGACATACAGCAATGAGCTGACAATGTATGGCAGTAACATATCAATGAACAAACAGTGAGGTACACAAACATACTAGATTCCAACTACTGAGAAATAGTAGGTGTCAGAATGCAATTAACCAGACTGGAATTTGGCCAGGGCGCCAGGGCTAATAGTATTGCTTTGTTTAACAACATTTTTCTCCTATGAAATTCATTAAAGCTACCGTAATGTTATTCATAATATTTGGAAACATAACATTAAGTTCAACATTCCCAGGCACCATTTCCATTTAATGACAATTCTGCAACAATCAGGCAGACCATAGCAGCTCAGTCAGACAAAGTTCTTGTTTGAAATGCGATCCCCTACACAGTACAATTAATGATGTATGTCGCTTGCCTTAAATCTATCAACAAAACTACAAGAATAAAACTAATCTGCAATTAAAATTCTGTGTTAGGAGAAACAATACTGAAAAACAAATCCCACAAGCTTATATTCTTAAATAATGCTTTTATTTTCTGATGGCTTCAGTGAAATAGTTGTCGTTAGGTATGCTTGTCATTTTAACATCTTAAGAAACGTATTTGTCCGTACTCCTTCTTAAAACAAGTTTTAATTACATTCATCAGACTAAAGAATAAACAATTCCCATTTTCTCTGAAACAATGTGGGGGAACAACGGTGTAAAAACTGTGGGGAAAAAATATAACTCATTACCTTGATGTGCATATCCATTCCGGTGGCAAGGCTCCGTCCATCCTCCATTCCCTTCCACCCATTTGTACTTCAGCTGCGTTCAGTCCTTTCTGACCTTGTTCTGCTTTGTGTTCAGAGATTCACCAGGAAAATGAAGACGCATGAATGGTTATAAGGCACTTATCTGTGTCCATTCCTTGAGTTTTAGCCATTGCTCTAAGAAATAAATAAGTATTATTTATATTTTACCCCACAGTTCTTTGATGTAAAAAATAGGGCACTAAGTGCTTCATTAGATAACATTTTAATTTCAATGCTTTCTAATATTTAAGTCACGGAGTCACAGAATCACAGAATGGTTTGTGTTGGAAGGGCACTCTGGCAATAATCTAGTCTAACACCCCTGCTAAAGCAGGTTCACCTACAGTGGGTTGCACAGGATCGTGTCCAGGCAGATTTTAAATATCTCCAGAGAAGGAGGCTCCACAACCTCTCTGGGCAGCCTGTTCCAGGGCTCTGTCACCCTCAAGTAAAGAATTTTTTCCTTACGTTCAGATGGAACTTACTGTGTTCCAGTTTGTGCCTGTTGCCCTTGTCCTGTCCCTGAGCACCACTGAGAAGAGTCTGGCCCCATCTTGACACCTGCTTTTTCATATTGATAAGATCCTCTCTCAGCTCTCAGCCTTTCTTCTCCAAGCTAAACAGCCCCAGGTCTCTCAGCTTTTCCTTGTAAGAGAGATGATCCAGTCCCCTCATCATATGCATAGCCCTCTGGACTGTCTCCAGTAGCTCCTTGTCTCTCTTGAACTGGGGAGCCTAGAACTGGACACAGGATTCTAGATGTGGCCTCACTAGGGCAGAGTAGAGGGAGATGAGAACCTACCTCGACCTGCTGGTCACAACTCTAATGCACTCCAGGAGACCATTGGCCTTCTTGGCCACAAGGGCCCATACGTGGCTCATGGGCAACTTATTGTCCACCAGGACTCCCAGGTCCTTCTCTGCAGAGCTGCTTCCCAGCAGGTCACCCCTGGCCTGCACTGGTGCAGGGGGTTATTCCTCCCCAGGGGCAGGACTCTATGCTTGCCTTTGTTGAACATAATTATGTTCCTCTTTGACCAACTCTCCATCCTGTCCAGATCTTGCTGGATGACAACAAAGCCTTCTGGTGTGTCAGCCATTCCCCCTAGTTTTGTATCATCAACATGTCATTAATAAAGGTAGGCTGAATATCTTTTCATGTCATTAGAGTCTCAGAAACTTTTCAGGCCAGTTGATGTGAAGTACTACTACTTTATCGCATATGAACATCTGGTTCTTATAGAAATTTAAACTCTGTATAATAGATAAATATCTAATTAAAACTTATTAATTTTTAAAAATTACAATAAATAACTGATCGTGTTTGAGCTTATGTCATACTAATGCTAAATTGCCGCTTTTAATTAAAATATTTTATAATAAAAACATGTGGCACTGCTGAAAGATTGTTTGAAAAAAAGTCCATAAAATTTTGCCTACAGATCATTGCCAGATACTACATTCAGCAATTCAGAGAGCAACTAAGTACCTAAACTCTTTTGAACAACATGCTGCAATTCTGAGCTGAAAAGAATACTTTATAGCAGCTTTTTCAAACTTTTCATGTGGGTGTGAGAATCCCGCTGGAAATTCTGACTATGTAGAAGTTGCATAGCCTTCATGGAGAATTTTTTTCTATACGCTTTTGTTTGACCCCAGAGGAATTAACTGTGAGCTCAGTCCAGTCTATGTTGATGTCCATTGAGTCCAAGGTTAAAAGGGCAGCTTCGTTTCATTCAGCTCTTGGCCTCTCTGGGAAACCTGTCCTCAAAGCTGTTAGTTCTGCCAGTATGGTCTTTGTTCTGAAAAGAACGATGCAGTTGTTTCTCTTTCCAGATATAAATTGTCTTACTGGCTTCAAGCAAAAATCTGAGCAGGATCAGCGCTTCTGAAAGCATTTCCTTCCTTCTCTCTCCCTGTACAGCCTCCCTCCTTCAGTGAGAGATATGAAATTGGTGTGAAATCTCTTTTTAACATGGAGAAATATTTCACTTGGAGTGAAAATTAATTACAGAGGTTTCATTGTATTTTTGTTCTAAGGTTTTATTATACCATAAGATAATTCTCAAAGCAGCATCACCAGGGTTTAATACATTCCCATGATATGAACAACGTGGCCGCAGAACATTCTCACTTCAGTGAGGTTTTACTCCAGAATTTGTTCAAGATGAGTCAACTGATTGTCAGATACTGTGAGCATAACCTTGAAGATTTCTCGTTTTGACATTTGCTTTATTTTCATGCTGACTTCTAAAATCTTGAAGTATCTGTTGAGTCTGGGACAGCTAAGGTGTTGGTTTTGGTTTGTCTAATTTTTTTTTTAACTTGTTTTCATTTCTTTTGTATGAATAACTGTATGGTATATTTCAAACATTGTCAGTCTATACCTTCTAGTGCCTGGCTAAGACACTTAAAATACTTAAAGAATGTGATATTATATCTTATTTTCCAGTGCATGACTATGAAGAACTATTTACTAGATGCTCTCCAATTGGTCATGAAATTGCAGTATTCTGGGACTTCTTACGTAGCATCAGGCTAAACTCCTTTGCTTTTGTGATTAGAACCGCTCTCAAGTTTGTAAATATCTTCTACCACCAGCAGTTCCATTTTCTCTTAAAGACGTTTGAGTGACAGACTCTGTCTCCTGCAGACTCTTGTTTCCCATTTTTCAGGCCAGTGCCCTACTCAAAAAATGAAAAGTTTCTTCTGGACTTTCTTTCTACCTGCAAGTCAAGGCTGATGCATTTTGTGCTATTTACTGACAAAGAACAGCATACATTTGAGTTAATGATAGACATAGCAAAGTGATTAGACTAAATGAGTTGTCCAGATTTTCTGTAAGATCTAAGCAGAAAACCAGGATTTATCGTATATCACAGAAATGTATCCTAAAATGAGATGTATCTACCCATGAAGACATCTTTCTGTTGACTGTAACGGGAGGCACAGAAAACTAGCTTCCTGGCCTTTATGCAGCAATTCTTGTGTGAGATGAAGGCTAACAAAATTGTTTATGACATCCTTTCATTTGAGAATCTAAATTCACTGATCCATTCTGTTGTTACTGTTCCTGCTAACTAAAGAATAAACTTCTCAAGTATGTTTTTCTTGCGTTTGGTTTATGAATGAATGAAATTTAATAAATAGTTGTTCTTAGGTGGTGCTCTCTTCTAAAGATCAGTGTGAGCTGTGATCTTAAAATGTGTCAGATGCATTCAAGCAGGTTTACCCTAAAGGACTACAAAAAGCATAGTGGGTATCTGTAACGGAAAAAAGCCAGAGGAGAATATGGCACAGAACAGGAAGTTCTTCAGAACTGTTTTAATGTTGCAATGAATTTTTAGATTAATTCATTCATCCGTCTTGATGTCATTTTGGCTGTTCATTTTCCATGGACATCCATGCAGTTCCATTTTGCCTGCATGAATGCCTGCTGAATTATATTTGTAAAGAGTTGCCATCATCCCTTACATTTGCTTTCCTACATATTGACTTTCTCACATGACATCACATTGTATTTTTTGTTTGCTCTTCAAATCCTGAAGAGTATAAGCTCTTTTTGATGGAGCTATGACAGTTGTCTGAATATTTGGAACTAAAACCACTGCAGCTGTCATGATGTTTTATTACCTCAGAAAACTGTTAATCCTTTGATTATCACTTTCTTAGATTACCAAAACAGGTATCCAAATTCTGCCTGTTACACTACACCTCTACTTTCTATTTATTTTTAATAGATTTTGATTTTTCAACATTTCCTTCATGTCATTCACTTTCCTAAGAATTCTTCTTTATGTTGTTTAAATGAAATCTTTTTAGTGTTTTCACCCCCCAAAAAAGAAAACAAGTGTGTGCTTTCTACGCCAATGCAATTGTATAAGTCAGTTTGGCAGTTATAGTCTCTTAGAGGGAAATTCTATTATTATCAGCTTAACCGTTTGTAGCAAATGTTCATTTTTACATAGTTTACCTCTTTGTCATTATGATGCTTTCATATTTCCACACAACCCCCCAAACTACAGCTTCATATTACCCTGGCTGCACAAATGCAGATACACAGACAATTGCAATGAAACTGTTGGCTTATTTCTCAATTAATAATTGTGTTAACCTCTAGTGAACCATTCAGTAAGCCCCCTAATCCCTTCAACACAAAGCAGAAGACATTTGAAGGGGACTAAGATGCAGATAACAAGCTGCACTATAAGAGAAGAAACGACAGAGAAACAATAGCTGAACTGCAGATAAAAAAATGATTATAATAGAAAACCTCAATATTCAGAGATAAAAACCGAGGCAAATAATTGCTTGTGCCCAAAGCAGGACAACACAGGATATGGAGCAAGGGTTGTACATGGGGCATGGTACTTCAAAGTCACTTCACGGCTAGGGTCATTAAACAGCTACATGTTGTTTTAACTGTCTCCCAGTAGTTGTTACCTCTACCTGCTTTACCTTCACCCTCCACCTCAGAGATATTTGTCCAAACCCTGACTTGATGTGGCCATGTTTGACATTAGTGGGAGAACATCTTGGAGGAGAGATGCGAAGCTACAGAGATAATCAATGACCTCTTGCCTTCTTGGTCTGGATTGCTCCTCGAGGTGAACACAGACTATAAGAATTTGTCTGTTTGGTCTGTAAAATGAGAAATTAACTCTTGTGTAGACTTTAATGCAATTATCATGCCAGTAACATCTTTCCTCTTAACTAAAGCAAGGAAATGCTTTTGGAAAATTACCCACACATGCCTTCTGCAAAACAGCCTTTTGTAGGGTCAGTTTATAAGCTTAGCATGCTGTTGCTTTCCTCAGAGCCTCTCAAAGGGAAACCCATTGGTTACACCTTGACCACACAAAGAAGTACAGCTTGCAAGGAAAACTATAGCGGTGTAATTTGTTGGGTGACTAGGGCTTCATAGATTGTACAGATTTCTGTGCTGGGAAGCGAAATTTACAAGAAAGATAATTATCCATGAAGGAACTACATTTTTCACCAGTAGAGAAAGGTATAAGGAAGGATCTCTGTGTCTCACTCCGGTTTCTGCCCTGCTCCAGGTGCAGTGCGCCAAAAGTCTGGTTGCAAAGTTCCACCTTATTAATTTTCAGTTTACGTGCTTAAAACTTTGTTTGTCCTGTCCGTGAATCTTCTTGCATACGGTGCACAATACCGGCATCAGCCTGTTCTCAGTGCTGAAAGGGGAGAGGCATGAAGATACAACATTAGGCAGTACTAACTGGGGCATAGTTTTGCCCCTCTATCATCTGTGCCTAAAATGATACATTTTCCCATCTCTCAAGATTTGACCCCTCATTTTCTCCACAGGGCCACATAAAAGTGAAAGAGAATGGCATGCAATGGGAAGGTATCTTTTTATATAGATCCTGCTATTTTTACATCAGCAAGATCAAGGTTTCAGCCCAACTCACATATTATTTATCACAGTTACAGTTCAGGAATCTATTTAAGCATATGGTTAATTAGAGTGGAAGTAATGTATGTTCTTCCTGTTAATCTGCACTTGAGTGAAGATGCTCTCCTGAAAGCGAGACAGTAATGAGCAACCTTGTAAAAATGATAGTACCTTAGCAAAGAGTCAGATTAATATAGGGGCCAACATTTACTGAGTGCATTGTTTATATAAAAATGTGAATTCCTGGTATCAACGGTAGTTTACTGTGTGTTTTTACAGTAGTAGCTCAAATTACCTGTAAGAAGAAATTTTACCAGAATATAATTACAGCTCATCAGAGTGTGACAAATAATGAGGGCATGACCTAACATTTAAAGAAAAGAAGATTAATCAGTTTAATCATCTTTGTTTTTTGAAGACTTGTTTGTATTCTTGTTTAATCACTCATGTGTGGGTTTTTTTTTCTGCAGATGAATTAGGAAGTTAGAAAGATTTGGGTTTATCCATATTTAGCAACTTGGCTAAGAATTGCAGCACTTAAACTTCACACGCTGTGATGTTGTTTAAGCTGTGCAGTCATGACAAGCAAATAAAAAAAAAAAAAACAAAAAAAAACAAAAAAACAAAACAAAAGCCCAAAAACTCCTTACCCAAACAAACCAATTTGAAAAAGGAAATGAAAGGGGAAATATTTCTGTATTATATCCACTCTGGAAACTTCCAATCTCTCATCCATAAGGTCAAAAATTTACAGTAAAATATCTACACATATTTCAGAGTAAATTGTTTGATGTAGCATAGTGAGGTCAAGAAGGTCCAACAAATTACCTGTGAAATGACATTAAAGCACATAGTACGGTTGAAACTGAAGATGTCAAATGTCTATTAAATGTCACAATTCACGTTTCAGTGTTAGTCATTTACAGTATAAATCACACAGATTCACTGATCAGAGGCCCCGACCCAGTCTGGGAGTCAGGGTATGGTATGTTTATTTGAAATTATGCAGTATTGGCTCTTTCATGGGCACCCCCTTGCCGTGGGGAAAGAGCTTGCGTGCCCTTGCGAAGTTGAGAGCTATGCTAGTGGTGGCATATGCCTCCGGTAGGGTCTCCCAAGCCTGACAGGTCTCAACTGAAGGGTCAGACAAAGTGTGTCCACGGGCAGGATGGGCTCACTAGCCTTTGGGCAACCATCCTAGGAGAAGGACAACTCTAACTCCAAACCCGGGCAGATGGAGCTCGTTTAGCCCTGTAAGGCCATCCATCTAAGAGAAGGATACTCTAACCAAACCTACGACCTGAGGACTTCGCTGTCACCGTCCAAGCTCGCTAGGCCCTGGCAGATGAACCTCAGGTGTAAAGGGTGGGGCCAGTCTCGCGCACGCTGCGCCTCACCTAAAAAATCCACCGCGCAGGCTTGAAGGGTGTACTCACGTTTACAAAGCCCTGTAGCGACAGGCAAGGGACAAAACGGCAGGTGGAAAGATGTCACTGGAAGCCGCAGACCCAACCCTGCATGCAGGCGGTTCAGGACGTTGGTCGCTTGAGACTGACCCGGGAGATGACAGTCTCGTTCGGCAGCATCCTGAATGACCAAGCAGCCTTTTTCAAGGAGAGCACTGCTTGCTCCACATGGAGAGGGGCCTAGAAAAGGTGGCCTAACCAAAGCTCATCTCCCTTCCAATCCGGTTGGCTAGCCGCGGCCAACGGACATCTTCTTCTGCGGTCAACCAAAGGCAAAGAGACAAAGGCATACACCTGCCTCCAAAGGTGTGTCCAGATTGACACTCGCATGTTGGAACATCAGAACCATGCTCGATACAGCAGACAGCGGGCGTCCTGAACGCCGTTCTGCTATAATTGCTCACGAACTGTCACGACTCAACATTGACATTGCTGCTCTCAGTGAAGTTCGCCTTCATGAGGAAGGCAGCCTTCAAGAGCATGGTGCCGGCTACACACTGCATTGGTCAGGCAAACCCAAAACCGAAAGTCATCATTCCGGAGCTGGCTTCATGATTAAAAACTCCATCGCCTCTAAACTTCAAAATTTGCCAACAGGTCATTCCGATCGCATTATCTCCTTACGCCTCCCGCTACACAACAAGCAACATGTTGTTCTCTTCAGCATATATGCCCCAACTCTCCAAGCTGACCCTACAGAAAAAGACAAATTCTACGCCGATCTGCGCCGCCTTACTCAAAAGGTTCCTGCAGATGATAAGATCATAATCCTTGGTGACTTCAACGCCCGAGTAGGTAAGAACTCTGAAGCCTGGAAAGGAGTACTAGGCAAGCATGGAGTTGGAAACTGCAATGACAACGGTCGCCTCTTGCTAGAGTTTTGTGCTGAGCAGCAGCTTACCATCACCAACACTATCTTCCAGCAGAAAGACAGCCTGAAGACAACCTGGATGCATCCTCGATCTAAACACTGGCACCTCATTGACTATATCTTAGTGCGCCAGAGAAATGTTCGTGATGTCTGTCACACCCGAGTGATGCCTAGTGCAGAATGTCAAACAGACCACCGCCTTGTGCGCTGCAAACTTAACCTCCACTTTGAGCCCAAACCTAAGAGGGGCGGCATTCTGAGGAGGAGGCTCCAAGTTAACAATCTTCAAACAGCTGCAGTGAGAGACAGCTTCCAGGCAAACCTTCAAACTAGGCTTGAAGACTGTCCCATAGACTCTTCTCCTGAAGCGCTTTGGCAACATATTAAAAATAGCATCCTGCAGTCCTCCGAAGAATTCTTAGGGTTCTCCACAAAGAAGAACAAAGACTGGTTTGATGAAAACAATCCAGAGATCCAGGAATTGCTGGCAAAGAAGAGATCTGCTCACCAAGCACACCTCGCTCAACCATCTTGCCATGTAAGAAAAGCAGCCTTTCGTCTTGCATGCAGTAAACTCCAACAGAAACTTCGAGACATCCAGAACAAGTGGTGGCTCAACCTAGCAAAAAAGACTCAACTATGCGCAGATTTGGGTGACCACAGAGGATTCTATGAGGCTCTGAAAGCAGCGTACGGACCCACACACCAAGTTCAAAGCCCCCTACTCAGCGCAGATGGCCAAACGCTTCTCACAGATAAAACCTCCATCCTGAATCGATGGTCTGAACACTTTCAAACTCTCTTCAGTGCCAACCGTGTAGTCCAAGACTCAGGAATCCAGCTCATCCCAAAGCAAACGGTGAAAAATGAATTGGATATAGCCCCTACTATGGGAGAGACCCTTAAGGCCATACAGCAGATGAAAACCGGCAAGGCAGCTGGGGTCGACGGAATCCCGCCTGAAATCTGGAAACATGGAGGCCAAACGCTCCGTGCTAAATTTCACGAGCTAGTTGTGCGCTGTTGGGAACAAAGCGAACTACCACCAGATCTCCGTGATGCAATCATCATCACCCTGTACAAGAAAAAAGGAGTCAAGTCAGACGGCTCAAACTACCGAGGCATAACTCTGCTCTCCATTGCTGGAAAAATTCTAGCAAGAATACTATTGAACAGATTGGTACCCGCTATCGCAGAAGAACTTCTACCTGAAAGTCAGTGTGGTTTCAGAGCCAACAGAAGTACCACAGACATGGTATTCGTTCTCAGACAACTGCAAGAGAAGTGTAGGGAACAAAACAAGGGTCTCTATGTAACTTTCGTTGATCTCACCAAAGCCTTTGACACTGTGAGCAGAAAAGGTCTGTGGCAGATCTTGGAACGATTAGGATGTCCCCCCAAGTTCCTCAAAATGATTATCCTGTTACATGAGGGGCAGCGCGGCCAAGTCAGATATGGCGATGCACTCTCTGAGCCCTTCCCAATAGCCAATGGTGTGAAACAAGGTTGCGTTCTCGCACCCACTTTATTCACAGTTTTCTTCAGCATGATGCTCCAAAGGGCCACGGCAGACCTCGACGAACAAGACGGCATTTATATCCGATATTGTACCGATGGGAGCCTTTTCAACCTAAGGCGACTGAAGGCCCACACCAAGACCCTGAATCACCTTGTCCGCGAGCTGCTTTTTGCTGACGATGCCGCCCTTGTTGCCCACACACAAGCAGCTCTGCAGCGCTTAACATCCTGCTTTGCAGAGGCGGCTGAGCTTTTTGGGCTGGAAGTCAGCTTGAAGAAGACAGTAGTTCTCTACCAACCAGCACCACAAGATGATTACCATCATCCCCACATCACCATTGGTGAGTCAGAGCTTCAGCCAGTCCAGTAGTTCAGCTATCTGGGTAGCATCATCTCCTCAGATGCCACGATCGACAAAGAGATAGACAACAGAATAGCAAAGGCAAACAGAGCTTTTGGAAAACTCCATAAAAGAGTCTGGTGCAATAAACACCTGAAGAAAAGTACAAAGATCAGTGTCTACAGAGCCGTGGTACTGTCTACTCTTCTGTACGGGTCTGAATCATGGGTCATCTACCGCCACCATCTGCGACTCCTCGAACGCTTCCATCAGCGCTGCCTCCGCACAATCCTAAACATCCACTGGACTGACTCCGTGACTAACGTTGCTGTCCTTGAACAGGCAGACGTCACCAGTATTGAGGCCATGTTGCTGAAAACGCAGCTGCGTTGGGCAGGGCACGTCTCCAGGATGGCGGATCACCGCCTCCCTAAGATCGTGTTCTATGGTGAACTTGCCACCGGCTGCCGCAAGAGAAGAGCTCCAAAGAGGAGATATAAGGACTCCCTGAAACAACACCTCAGCCTAGGCCATATTGTCCACCATCAGTGGTCCACCCTGGCCTCCAATCGGGAGATTTGGAGACACACCATACATAACGCTGCTGTCTCCTTTGAGAGCACGCGTAGAATCAGTCTTGAGGAGAAAAGACAGCGCAGAAAGAACCGTGCCTCGACTATAGCACCCAAGGAGACCCTCCGGTGTGCTCTTTGCAACCGGTCTTGCCTATCGCGCATTGGCCTTTTCAGCCATCAACGCGCTTGCAATAAGCGTGGGCAAAGCTCTTCCCAAATCTTCGTCCGCGAAGCCAAGCCATGATGATGATGATGCAGTATTGGAGTTGATACAGTTGAACATCTTCATCCACCTTGTCCTGATGGGTGTTATTTCAAACAGAAAGAAAGGATGGGCTTTCCTTCTATCATTGCTGCATTTATTTCCTTTCTTGCTCAGGGAATGTTCTTTCCCTCTGTTTCCATCTATGTCATTTTTACCACCTACTATAATCCAAAAAGGTTAATAAGGAGGAAAATAATATGTCTTGTCAATTCTTTAAAATTATCTGGTACAGGCACTGACACAAATGCATGGGGTTTCGTGCGTGTCTGCATGGTTTAACATTGTAATTTAACACCAGCAATGTGCTCGGTATAGGATATTCATCAGCACCACAGGCCACCGTTTGGGCATTCCTGTCGTACAGAGTTAGTCACTGAAATTTTGAATTTGCTTTACATTTCCTCTGAGGTGGTGCGGAAGAGGGTGTCTTTGAATTTGAGGATGTTTGTCTTTACTAAAACCATGGGTTGATTCTTCCATTCTTTTCCTAGTTGTGATTCGTTGTTACTAGTTTGAGTTAGAACTAATCCTGTTCAACGATTTTACTTTTCAGTTCAGTCTCTTCTAAGTGACAGCACTTTCTGCAGTTAACGACAGATTTTTTGCAGACAGTCTCTGATTCTGGAAGAGGTTACTCGTGATGTTTACTGTTACTACCAGGGGTTGGGATGCAGAAAAGCTCTCTCTTATACTTGCTCCTGTGAAGACCAAGGTCACTGTTAATCTTGTGTACCACGTTGAGGGTGCAGGTAGAGACAGCAGCTGCAGGGAGGAGCGGAAAGGCCAGGTGACCCTGCACTGACCAGCCAGGGGTTCCATCACACAGATGTCATCTTCGGTATCAAGCTGAGGGAGCACAAGGGTCAAGTCTCTTCTTCAAAGGTCGGTGTCTGAGGAGGGCTCTGCCTGTTCTGTCTTTGATCCCCATCTGCGCATCCCTGAATCCAGTTCCAGAATCCAGCTCCTGAATCTGGTTTCCATCTGCTGCTGAGTCCAGCCTGGGACTTCCCCAGTGCCTGCCCACAGCAGCAGTGGTGACGGTGACCTGTTTGCCATCAGGGGTTGTTGGATTCCATATTGGCATTTTATGTATTTGTATATATATAATTTTATTATTATTTGCATTAAAGCAGTTTTAGTTTTCTTTTCCAATCCATCAGTCTCTCTCTCTTATTCTCTTTCTCTTCTTCCCCTTTGGGAAAGGGGAGGGTTTAGTAGAGAGTATCTGGCATTCATCTAGTGGCCAGCCCAGCCTTAACCTTTGACATTTATACAAACTCTTCTTCATTATTATTAAACTTGCCTTTTTTTCTCAGACTCAATTAATTTCTACAGCTCATGATTTCTTGGATTTTTACACCTGAGGAATGCATGAGATAGATATGTTTTCTTGGGGTTTTTTTTTTTGCCCTCAGAAATTGGACATGCTTAGTCCTAACCCACAGAAAATACAGAGCAAAACTAGTCACTTTCTGATCACTGAGTCAAATCTTTCCAGCAATTGCCTCAAACCACACACGAGCTATTGTCACGGGGTCCTAGTTTATCTTCCACTGAGTCAAACACAAGGCTTATGCTGGCTGCAGGTTGTTGGATTGAGAGATATAGTCAGATTCTCAGAATTACCGAGGATTTTCCCTTAATGAACTGATGCAGGAATGTGGGCTTCAGGTGGCATTCCCAATCTCTTTTTCTCTTTTTCTTAACATATTACATGAAGAAAATAGAGGGGTTTTTTTAAGAGGGGATTTTTTATAGATTGTAAAAGAATTGCACATGTTCATGTGTATGGTGAAGTCAGAGGAGAAGGTGGAAGATCAGAAGATTGGAAGAAGGAATAGAGAAGATTATCTATGCACTTCTTGGAGTGAAATATGTGTTGGGCATTCGTCAGGTCTAGTGGTATCTGACTTTATTTGGGCTACAGACCTGTGTAGCTATTCTCCAAGTGCACCCGACTGAAGAAATATTGTTTACGGAGAAATGATATTCCCTTTTAATTCCAATTTATTTCCCATCAGAGGTGAATGAGATGATTTCTCTGATGATTGTCTGTGACTACAAGATGGCTGGTGATGCCAGTTAACCTTTTCAGAATTATAATGGTCTCAAAACCATGAGGAGGGGAGAATAGATTGATTTGATTGTGAGGATCTGCAATTGTGAGAATCACTGAGATTTGTCAGGGGGAAAAAAAGAAAAAAGAAAAACGGGAGAGTTATAGAGATCATAGATGGGACAACAATGTTTTCTGATCAGTGAGATTAAAACCTGAAAGTCCTTTGGGAAGTATCAGGCGGGACTTCAGACATGGTGGTAGGTGTAAAAACAATCGTTCTTGATGATGTATTTCACTGTTACATCTGATGTTTTTGCTCTTGCTCTGGTTTTTTACCTCTTTTGATAAATATTTGAGCCTATAGAAGGAACAAGTAAAATGTGGGGAGGGCTCACAGGTTTCGGTTCTCTAATTATTACTTTCCCTTGCTGAAAGCATATGCTTCAGCCCTTTACAATTCTTGAGGAGGGAACCAGTACCAGAGAACTGTGTGTGAATACTGTCCATATATTTCATCAAAAATTCACAGAAGGAAGTCGTACTTGGTTCTTCAAACCCTATGGAATGTGGACTATGAAGCCTTGTAAAAGTGCCCCTGTAATCTCTTCTGAAAATCTTTCCAGACATTCCTATTTGTAACAGGGACAAAAAGGTAATAAGAACTGAATTTTCATCTATGCCAATGCTTTGTGTATCTGAGTGCAATTAATTTTTCAGAATACGCTGTTCTGTGGACAGAAAGAGTTATTCGTTCTCCCAGGCTGTCAACGTAACACCATTTATGTAATTTAAATTTAACACAACAAATAAAAAATTCTGCTTTTACTAATTTTGGAACCATAGCATATAAAAGTAATTTTATATTTGCCCTGATTGCCTGACATTTTCATTGTGGAATGTCCATAAAAGAGAAACTGCATTTTACAGAGCACAGGTAAAAAGGCTATAAGGGAAAAAGAAGATAATTAATGAAAAAATCATAAAAATTGATAGAACAGTTCTGATAAGAATTTTTTTATTCCCCTCGTGCACTTAAGATAAAGACTTACTGTTATTCCAAACTTACACAGAAGTATAGAAATCTTCTTTATTTTGGAATTAGCAAGTTCCTTAACCTTGTGACTAGAAAGTCTGCTGTTATTCAGAAGTGTGTTTCATTAAAGCAAAGTATAATTGCAATTGCCATGTTCCTTCAGAAAAATCAAAACAGAAAGAAGCAGCAGAAAGCTTCATACTACTGGTAGAAAGTATACAGTACTCTGACAGAAAAGTGTTTTGTAAAAAACCAGTGATACTTAGAGGCAAAATTAACATAACACAGTAATAAAAAAAAATCCCATGCTACCTGAAATGAAGTAATAAGGCATTGCCCAGAAACTCCATAATACCATTAAAATGTATTAAGCCTTTTGCTTCTTCAATGTATAGTTTTATTTGTCTAGATAGTGGTTTAATATAGACAGATAATTTAAGACCTCTCAATTCTATATTGGTGACAGTACCAACAGTGCCTCTATCATGTCTTTTTCTTCCCCTGTTCGTTTGTGATTCTCCTTGAAATTCTATCTCAGGTCTGAACAAAATCAGTAATGTTCTGCCTTTACGTGCCTCCATATCTGTGGTTTTATTTTGATGAATAATGTACCTAAATGCAAGGGGTTTATGATATTTGTATTCTGAACAATCGCAGGAAAGACAGAGAATGCTGAGGAGACTTTGAATGATAGAAATGTGGGTACCTAAAACTGAAAAATAGGATTATGGCATTAAGTTTGGTTTATTATTTATAACAGTATAAGAGTGATGGTTATAGAAGGTCTACAGTCTGCACATAGCTTCCCAAATTTTAGAATTAAGACTTCAGGTTTGAAGATTTCTTTAGTAGGCTATCTAAATTCAGTACTTGGGCAGCTTATAAAAATGCTAGAAATGAGAGGGTTTAGAACTAACTGATAATATGAAGAGTAACAAATCACGAGGAGCAGATGGTATTCACCCAAGAGTTCTAAAAGAATTCAAGTATAAAATTGCTAAACTATTAACTGCGCTTAAAATGGAAGCAGTGCCAGGGAAATGGAAGATGGCACATTCGGAATAGTCCAGGGAGCTACAAACCAAAATCTGAATTTTGCTGAGCAAATTGATAGCTACTATAAGAATGTACAGAAATAACAAGTACATTGATAAATATGTTTTCACAAGCAAAAGTCACCATGATTTTCACAGAAGTTGCTTTTGCCTAACAAGCTATTTAGAGTTCTTTGATTAAGTCAGCAAGCATACAGGAAACAGGGTTGGGGATTTTTTTCCTTAAATTTCCAAAGAGGTTTATGTGAATTACAAAAATAAAATTCAAGGAAGATGTGTCATATGTTAATAAGTGTCAAAAGAAGAAGAAGTAAAGGTAGGAATAAATAGTCAACAATAAACAGAGATTATAATTGTAACTCTGTGTAGATATAGATATTCATCTTTTAAATATATCCATCAGTAACTGGACAAAAAGATGAAACATTTTCAATGTTATTTAACTATTCGGGGTAATAAAATTGACAGTTGACCAAGACTAGGTTTAAGATTCATTCTTAATATATTTAAAGCCTGAATGATAAGATTAAATTCAGTGCTGAAGAATGGAAAGTAATAAAGGGACAGCCACAACAATAAATACGTGCCAAAGGTCTGTAAACAAGCTATCACCACTGAAAAAAGTCACCTTAGAATTACTGTTGACTGATTTCTGTCAGCTTAATGCTCTGTGCTCTTGGCAACAAAAAAGCAAACTGGAATGTTAGCAAGAGAGTAAAGAATAGAGCACAACAATGCAAACGGTACATATCATTAAGCATTGCTTAAATACCATGAGAAGTGGTAGTGTCCTCCATTCTCCTCATAAGTGATGTAGTAGAATTTGAAAATATAGAAGTAGGTAGGCAAAAGGGTACTAAATTGTTTCAATATAGAATCAGAATCATTTGGTTGGAAGAGACCTTTTAGATCCTCGAGTCCAATCGTTCACCCTGCTCTGCCAGGGTCCCTAAACCATGTCCCTCAGCACCACATCCACATGGCTTTTAAACACTTCCAGTGAAGGGGGTTCCACCACCCCCCTGGGCAGCCTGTTCCCATGCTTTACAATTCTCTCTACAAAGAGGTTTTTCCTGATATCTAACCTAGATTTCCCCTGGCACAACTTGAGACGATTTCCTCTCATCCTGTCACTTGTTACATAGGAGAGGAGACCAACCCCACCTCTCTACAACCTCCTTTCAGATAGTTATAGAGAGTGATAAGGTCTCCCAATATGTGACTATGTCAAATAAATGTTGATGTTTTGTTCGGGGAAACTGTGAGAATTTTGACCTGGGGAAAAAAATTCATGGAAAACAGGAATAAATAAATAATATTCATTGTGATTAATTATACAAGAATTGGGAAGAATTAAATTAAACTTTATTAATCAGATTATTCAGTAAATAAATTAAAATGATTTCTACACGGTGCATAACTAAGCTATGGAACTCATTGCTGCAGGAATTACAAATACAGAAGGTGTTTTGATGGATTAAAAAAGTAATTCAACCAGCCATCCAAAGAGTATTGAAAAAAAAAAGATGACATTTCTATCTCAGGAAGTGCCTGAGCCTTAGATTCCCCAAAGTTAGAAGGATATAGCAGAAATATTTGCTATGCATGGTCTACTTTGATGTTCTTTCCCTAAGCAAGTTGCTGCTGTCGATGCTAGCATGGGGGCCAAGACAGAACTGCGGGCTGATTTATTCAGTGTCGCTGCTTTTCTGCTGTAACCTGCTTATAAAAAATGTACCATAACAGCTAATTCTGATAGGGCAAACACAAAGATGTTTAAGGAAAACCTTCATTCACATTAATATTTACATTTAAATACACTCATATATTATACATTAATGTGTACAGCTGTGTTATCATAGAGTCCATATAATCACTATACTTACATTATGATCATACGGTTATTACAGAATCATAAAATCACAGAATGGTTTGGGCTGGAAGGGCCCTTAAAGACACTCTAGTTCCAACCCCGCCCTTGCCATGGACAGGGACAAATTTCACCGTATCAAGTTCCTAAGAGCCCCGTCCAATCCGGCCTTGAACACTTTCACATTACAGTTGAACATCCACAGCTTCTCTGGGCAACCTGTTCCAGTGCCTCACCACCATCATTATGAAGAACAATCATTGATATTATACGGTAATTACTGCTAATGGTAGTCGGTACTGGTTTACACTGGGACTCTATTTTTATTTCTTTGTTTCTTTTTCTAAGGTACTTTATTTTCCAAGAAAATGTTAACTTGAAGCAGAAATCACTGGATAAATCTGTTCAGTCTGCACTGTAAAGCAGTTCAGAACAGTGGTCCCAGGAATCCTTTCTTTTCTAAAGTCTATTAATCTTTAAATATTCTTTTGTTTTCTCTTTAAATGCAGAAGATTCTTAACAGTAGTCACCTTTACTAGAATAATTCCTGGAAAGGAAAATCAAATAATCGTGGCACGATGACAGCTAGTTCAATTTAGAGTAAAGGTTCCCAGAAACTTTTCTTACATGCGTGGTTGTGTTCTCTAATTTAATGAACATATTAAATATGCACATAAGACAGGAGTCGCAAGAGAATTGGGGATAGTGTCAGAGATAGAGCCCAAGAATCCTGACTTCTACTCATCAGATCAACCACCAGATAATGTTGTCTCCCCTGTGCATGATTATATGCTTTGTGCCATTTCACAGCAGAAAATAACAAGTAGTAAGGGGTGGAGAGATTCACTGATGCATCTGAGGAGGCAAGCTCTAAAGCCTAAGGCTGACATTGCCTTTCAAAACAATTTTGGCTATGAATGCTTGCAAACAGATGTCAAGCTGGGGAAAAAACTGATCAGCAGTGCCACTAATTTGATGTCCTCAGTGCTTCACTAGCTGGATGATTTCCCATCCTGGACTACTGGCCCATTAAACCTGTCTTTTATTGCAAAGTCATAAGCCTGAATGACAGAAAATAAATAATTAAGACTAGTCAAATAGAAGGCAAAGTATGTACGTGACCCCATTTGTCTAAGATAGTGAGGGACAAATTGGAACCTAAGGGCTAATATAAGAAAACAATAAAGCTTGTTTACTGTAGCACAGAGCTGAGATGTTTATAGCAATGTGGGGAAAACACTAGGTGCACAGACTGAGCTATTACTCCAAGTATCTGACGTGCCAGGAAGGAAAAATCAAGCATACTTCCTGTGCTCTCAGAATTACAGTCCCCTTTCTCCCAAGAAGAGGAACCTGGATAAGATTGCCTTTGAAGCTGGATATTTAGTAATGGGGCATTCTTAAAAGATTAGGCTTGTGATTACTTTGAGGAAAAATACTTGATTTCTATTACATATCAAGCAGTGGTCTGAACTTCCAGAGGCAACATTATTGAATTGGAAACCTTGCAAGTTCAAACTTAGACACCACATAATTTGAAGTACTTGACCATGACGCAGCACTAGAAATAAGTTAAGAATGATCTTGCTATGTTTAGTCTTTCTTTTTAATAAACAGTATAGACTATATTTTTAATATTACAGCTTTCTAGAAGTCCTTCTCCAAAGACAATTAAATTCATGTAGAGCTTTCCTTTAGCTTCAGTATTCTTAAAGGTGGAGCTTCAGCGAGTTAGAAGTGATTCGAGTTGTTTGCTATAACACCATTGCTCCGTTAGTCAAGAGGAATAATGATTAAAGTCAGCAGAACAGAATCTTCAGGATCATAACGCATAGTGGGCTGTACATATTCACCAAATCAAAAGAAACAAATGTTTTATTGCCTTTGAGCTGCATCTTTGACTGCAGAGACATATTAGAGACATTTGGCAATTGCCATTTTGTCCTCATTTCCCAAAGCTACAAACAACACGACTGGATTAGATTGTTCAGGGAGAGTCTGTGTGATTTGAGTCATTATCCTGGTGCGAAATGCTGAATTTTTAAAAGCTCTGCTCTGAATATCTATTCCTTTTTGCAGTTTTATTTCCTAATATCTACCATCCTGTATTTGGTTATTGACATCCAATATGAATTTCTGAAGTTACTAGTCATACTAAACAATCGCAAGTATTCACAGTATGTGCAGTCATGCACATTGTTTTTTGCTTTAGCGTCTTGAAATAAAGGCTGGAAATGGGATCAAGATTGATGACTTGGTCCTAAAAAATAAGTCTAATCTAGTACACTTGAATTTTAATGATCTGTGAATTTAATACTATTTCTATAGAGACTGTATTAGCCTGAGATCAGAGTCTATCTTATATGAAGTGTTTCTGTGGTATCTATAGCAGAATGGTCTTCTGGTGAATACATGGGTTATCTACGAACTGGCAGCAGTAATACAGCTGTTTGTAATGCTGCCTCCTTCTCCAAACATCTCAAGGAGTGAATTGGCTTCCTCTGAATGCACTAACGTTTTGGATCCTGTGTGAGAGCTGCACCTAGTAATCCCGTTTTCTGAGTCCTGCACATTCTTGAAGGACTCAGGAATCTATACAACCTGGTTGGACAAAAATCAGTAGACATGCCATTCATGCATCTCTGGAAAGCCTTCTTTCCGAAGAAAGTGTTTCCCAAGTATTAGGTGTCACTTCAGGTTAGCCAATGTTTTTCTGAAGGATTATCTTTATTTGAGTTTCTTAATTCTTGCTAAATTGTGAACTGGAAACTATCAGAAGATGTCAGTTCTTTTAGATTTGTTGTGTTGGAGTCTGTTACCCAGCTGTTGCCTGAGTCCTGTTTCACTCAGCCGCCTCAGTAGTGTGGCTTTTTCCATGACTGATCCACAGATTTCATGTTTGTGACCTGTATTCTAAACAAGTGGCCTGCATTCTAAATAAATATTTTTAAGAATCAACGAATAACTGTGGGTGAAAAATATAGACTTAAAAAAGCCTTTAGTAACAATAGTCCATTAATTTGAAAACTGATAAACCTTGTCTGTAATTGCTGCTAACAAGTTTCTAGTTCTTCCCTTCATTTTTTTCTTTTAATTCTTGTGCTTCGAGCTTTCTCTTGTGTTTACTTCATACAAGCTTCGTTAACAGGCAAAGCTTGGAAAAAAAAAATTCTTTTTAATAGAAAAGAAGATTAATTTCTTGTGCTGAAGACAAGATCACATTTTAATGATAATTATGTATATATAAATAGTTTTCAGTAAGAAAGATAAATGCTGTTTTGATAACCATTATAGCAAAATATTGAAGGCAAACTGCTAATACACTGGCATCACTGGTTTTATGAACTCATTTTATTTCAATTCCTGCTGCCACACAGTACAGTGTCTTTGAGTGTTGCAGAAGCGTATATCAATACAATTTTATACACAAAATAGAATGGTTAGGAATATGCAGTAAAACTATCTGAACAGTTATGCAAATTGTTGTGATTCTTGGAAAGCAGAGTCTAACTAAACATTCAAGTTTTACTGTGATATTTTTATTATTATTATTTCACCTTTAATGAAGGCTATTTTGTGTGTGGGTGAACCAGAAGATTATGTTGTAGCTACCAAGAATGTTAACATAATTTTTGGTACAGTGCATTAATAAAGCAAGTGTAATGAGCCATAGTGATGTGCAATATCAGGTCAATGTGAGAATAAAGCTGCAAGTAATTACAATACTAAGATTGGTTGTGTCTAATTATCCTATAGCTGGTAGTACAGAGGCGATTGGCTGAAACCAAAATTATTTGGGCAGGAGTAGTTTTAGCATAGATGAATATTAGCTGTTCTATTGTCATTGTTCTTCCATGAAACAATATGGTCATTTGGTTTTCAACAAAAAAACACACCACTCAAAGAAGCAGTTAGGTTTTGCTTCTAAATCGAAATGAAAAATGTCACTAGATTCTGAGAAGCAAAGACACAAAGCCCCTGCAATTATTCTAGGTTATATGGGTGTAAGTAATGTTAAGCAAATTTATATTCCGTGTATCACAGAATGCAAGAACATGGCTGAAAAAAATGATCTCCATGAAAATAGTAATTACCATAGAGAAGCAGTGGATAGACATAGTCATATTCTGAGTGCAAATTGGACACCCGTCCTGAGTGCAAGCTTACTTCATGGACAAGACATTTGAACACAAGATTTTTCTCGGCTGGGATTTTAGGAAAATTTAGGAAAAACAATGAGGAAATAGATTGGCTTTGGTAAGTATCACAGGAACACCAACATAAAAAGCACAATCAGAAGTATACCCTTACTGGGTAGGATTCATCTCATCTGCCTAACCTAAGAAATCTACAATGTAGTTGTCTAAATCTGATCTGGTCACCTATTCCCTTGGTGTTCAACAGGAGAAACAAATTTATGCAATCAGATATTTGTCCTTTAAGAATCTTGAAATTTAAGACTATTTTTTTGGGATGTGGTAAATTTCTATCTGACACTCACAGTTTCATCCTGATGATCATAAAACATCTACGACGGGTTCAGTCTTTGAGGCTTTTAGATGCTTTATATAATACATCTGCCTTAAGGCATATCACACGTTTAGGAGCAGACAGAAAGGTTGGTCACTTGGTTCATCACTGACATATGCTGAAATCATGGGTTGAAAGATTCAAAGGAATTAGTACGAACCTTCCTTCATACGGATTTTCAGATGAGAACATCTGAATTACACCAAGCTGTAACTGTCCTACACTTGGCATTCAGAGATAGAGAAACTCGTTGACAAAATATACTGGGCTTATGATTTGGGGACTAGAACAAACACTATCAATGCAGAGGAAATTAAATAAAAAACCCCTAAACATATGTATGGACCACAAGTCTGTCCTGGGGGATATTAGTTATGGAGGGGGTCTGATATCTGAAAACATTTTTTTGTTCTGAGAATTATATAGGTTTAATAAACAAAGCAGTCTGCCTTGGTAGAAATTTTGCCCAAAGGAAATGGTTCCTAAAGGGACCATTCTGTAAAGGTCCCTGGTTCACCCCCAAGAGCAACTAACAGAGCCTGTCTGTGTAGTTTAATTGCTGCTTTTACAGAGTATGTAAATTTATTTAATATATAATTTTCACAAGAAATAATGTTCAAATGGTTTTTGTCAACAGCAGAATGTTCAGCAAATTTATTCCTCTTTCTCATTGCAATTTATCGGTGAATATGCTTTTCCTTGCATGAATCTCTTTATTATTCAAAATCTCCATAAAGATAAGAATGCAGTTTATTTTAGAGATTGTTCATCAGTTTTGCTCCAAGACTGTTACAGAGAATACTGGCTCATCAAAATTTGCAATTCATGCTGCTTAATGGATTGCATCACTCACAAGTTTCTGGTTCTGCTTCTTGTTTATTTCCCTATTAAGAGACTTACAAGCAGAAGCCGAAGCAGAAGCAGACGTGCGTGTCCCCACTTCTGGGACCTAGGGAGCTACTGTCCTACTAGGCTCCTCTCTCATTTTGAGAAGCCTCAGTGTGGAGATTACCAGCCAATTCCACTCATTTTCTAAGCTGATGAGGATCCAGGTAATAAGTTTTCCGCAAGCAAGGGAAGTATTCACCCATGAAGAAATTCTTGTTATTGAAGTAAATGAAAGATCATTACATACATCACTGACTTCAGTGTAAAAAGCAGCACTGGGCTAGTTGCTGGTGCACCTGCTAGCAAGCAGGACAGGCTGGCTGCTCTGTAAGGACAGGGGAGCCAGGAGTCAGTAACCAGAAGCCACGCATTGTAACAAGGCAGGTAGAGGTAATCCCACAGCACCCGAGTGTGGTGAGCAGATCACATCCGGCTATGAGAACCAGAGCTGGCTGAGTCCAGATCCTCAGATGAGTTTGTGGCGAATAGGCAAATCTGAGGAGAATAAGCCAGGAATAGGAGCCATGATGTCAGGATCAGGGTCAGGATGAGGTCTGGTGACAGCAACCAGAGTCAGATGCAGTCCCAGGACTATTAAGGCAAATCCATAGAGATGAGGCCATTTTATATGTGAAATTATCTAGCAGTAAACCTTGTATCAAGAAGTTATGGGTAAGTTGCAGAAAAAATCATATTCCAAAGAGGAATATACCAACTCCAACGTTCTGATCAGATTTTTAAGTTTTCCAGCTCTTTGAAGAGTCTAAAATTAGTAGTAGATCCTCTTAGCAGCTTAGCATAGCTTCGTTCAAGTCATGAATATTGCTAATGTGCAAGTCAGGTGGGTGAGGAAACTTCTCAGAGCACTTTGTAACCAGCAGGATGGCAGTCGGGTTTCATAAATGTAGTGAAGATGGGAAAAAGATCTTAGACATCTAAAGTCAAATCATCTTTCTCTCTGTGTGTTCAAAGTTACTTTATGCACTAGAATGTGGATGATGCAAGTTGTTACATTGCCACAACAATAAGCAGTCATCTATACTGTCCGTGTTGGGTCACGGGCTTGAACACTGTGCAGGTCTGTGGAAGACAGATGTGTTTTATGACTACACTTTGCACATTTGCAATGTTTTTAATTGTTTCCATTTCTAATGGCTATACCTCTGTCTTAATCAAAATCTTTGCAAAGAAGCTGTAACTTCTGTTTAATATAGTGATGATTTCACTTTCATTGTGTATCATATACCGTAAAAGTGATAGTGTAACTTTGCTGGAACTATGAAAAAACATTCAAAAGTGATTTTTTCCCACTTTTTCTTTCCAAGTTTTCTTCACAGTTCTTTCTTGTTGATTAACACAGTACAGACAGCATCAGTATTTATGTCTTAAAGACAGCTATTGAGATTGAGTTCTATAGAAGTAAGGCTGTAGTCAGCTAGATTAATGCAGCCATGTATACATGCATTCATCAATGGAGTTTCTACCATTTACTAAATTATTTTTAGCAAGGATTCCCCTCTCTCTTTTTTTTTTTTTTTTTTTTTTTTGAATTCTAGCGAATTAACAGAACATGTCTAACAGTGTGGTTTTAAAGAAACATAGCTGACCTGGCCTACACGCAACACAGCTAGACAAAATTCTTTATCTGGGAATTCTGTAGTTTCATCTATATGGCATCATGTCCTGCATTTAGGTTCCAGGTGAAACTTTATACTTCCCTGACTACATGCATCTGGCAGCATACAGAAAGAAGATGATGTCTGCCCAGGTAGACGTATTCCCTATACTGTGGTCACCGTGTCAGATCTTAAATCCACATTCATTAACACCATTAGGGTTGGGACTAATCTCTCACAGCTTTGGAAATCTAAAATGTAGAGATCGACAGCAGTATAAGCAGCATCCTAAAAAGGATCTCTGAATGAACCTTATATGAGAATGTTGATTTCTTTTCACTGATAAAGAGAAAATGGAGCTAAGATGATTAGTTAAGATTATTAGGGTTTGTGGCAGTTGAACATCTCACCTATCTTAACCGTTCCTTAGATGCCCATATAAAATCCCAGTGAAGATGAAATTCACAGCAGCCCATCTATCAGAGTCTACAGGTAGAAACCGCTGTATTATTCCTCATTGACTTTTGTGTTTGTATTTTTGGATGGGGTGTGTGACATGTTTAAACAAAGCAATTGTAAGAACACAGCACAACAAGTATTTAATCAAGAGCATCCGTAATAGACAGAGATAAATTAGGAAGACTGAATGGTACACAGAAACAATCTGTTAAATAGGACCAGAAATAATAAAACAGTAAGATGGAAATCCTTTGTGGCCAATTTCCTACTAGGTGCACTGATGGTTTAAGAAGGACAGTGATGAAAATGCTATTCATTAATTGTTTCCTACAGAACTTTCTTGCAGTGTCAATCACCGTCTGGAGACATAACTCATTTTCAGGAAAAGTTCTGCAGATGTGGAAAATGGTAATAATAACAGTACATACTTATATTGAGTCTAACATTTGGGAATCACGAACTTCATAAATACAGTGAAAACTTTCAAAATCACCTTAAAGAAGTTGTATGATAGAACCAGGAAGTCTTGTGGGTCAAGCAGAAAAAAAGCATTAGGTTTGTCTGTTAATATTTAAAGTGACCTCTGAACTGTCTGGAGTTTGTATGGGCTTTTAATTAGATGGTCTCAGCCAGAGAAAACCTCCCTTCCAAAGAACAGAATTTGCTCTTCTCAGAACTGGTTGCATTGCTGTGCAAGTAACAGTTTGGGCTTTTATTCAGAAATCAAACTGAAGGTGCATAAATTATTTAGCGTGACCTCAATGCATTGTTAAAGATTATATCCAACCAAAAGTGTGTGCCAAAGGAGACATTCTGACCAAAGTTAAAACTGTTCTACAACACTTCCAAAAAAGTTAAAGCTATGGAGGTATCAGTGTTGTATCTACCTCCCGCTCATCCCCTTTGCTGCTGGTAGTCCTCAATAGGATAACTAAATGAAATATGGGTGATCTGTATGCAGATTTTTTTTCTTAATTCATAAGAAGACCTCAAATTCTCAGAGTTTTCACAAGGGCAAAATGGTTACAGGTTTTGATATTTTAACAGGATATATTTGGAGCCTTGAGGTCACCCTCAGAATAACAATTTTAGGAATCTGAAGCTATACACCCTTTTCAAAATCATAGGAAATGGGTTGTTCCATAATAAATAATTTGTTTAATTTATTAAGTTATTTAATTTCACTTTTTTCCAACTACATATTTATATGACTCTCAGTAATGTATTGTCTGAGTGGTTTCCTGTCGTACAATAACCAAAATGTTCACCATCTTTCACAAGTGGCTTATTCTCTGCATAGGAGCAGTGATATATAATCGACTAAGTGTTTTGTTTTGTTTTGGCAATGTTTTGTTTTATTTGATTTTTTAAAAGACATTCTGCTGTAAATTTATCTTAGAAAAAGTGGTTTAAAGAAAAACAGTCTTGGTCTTGGAATAAAACATGAGATTTCAATTTTAAATCCTTAAAAATAGTTATTCCTAGATCTGTTTTTAAGAAAGGTTTGGATAAAGTTTTGCTGTTGCTGGGGAGAAGCTTAATGGTGATTTAAAATCCTTTTTGTGTTTGAGAAGTTATCAACTGTAGTCCTTATTCAGGAATTTCAGATAATGTTCCAGATATTATAAATCTGGGTCATTAAAAACCTTGGATACAATATTAGAGAATGTGAACATCTCTGACAATGTGATGTCATGTGCTAGGAACTAGATCTAATGTAATCCTTGTACAAGGAAGGTGCATACCTGTCAGAGTATGATGTTTGATGACTTCATACCAAAGTTTACTGCATCATAAACATGAATAAGTGGGAACATGAGTTTCAGCTATAAAAATATGTCCCCGATTTCCCCAATGAATACTGTGCACGGCCCATCAGAAATCTCACAGGTTTGTTCAACAGATAGTCTGATGTTTTGAATTTAGTATATGAGATGGGCCATGAAGCCTTTGAACAAGGCAGCTGTTACAGATGATAGTACGCTCAGAGGGTCACCACTTTAGTCTTGAATAGGCAAAACCCTTAGGATTTAGCTATAGCTAGGGTTATTCTTGAAAATCTAGTTAGGCAGGTGTTGAGAAATGGGGGATGTGCCTTCATCAGTGAGAAGGTAAATAAGCATAATGCTTCTGCATCTACACTGTCTCTGTGAGGCTTTGCCATCTGACATATGGATTTACCAGGTTCCTCAGAACTACCTCAATAACGAGAGAGCTAAACCTCAAACCTAGCTGGTTAAAAGGCTCAGGGAAATTTTGGAATTTCTTCAAGTTCAAAAAGGGGTGATAGATGTGTGGGGCTGGGAAGGAAGGGGAAACTTTCTAATTTAAAAATTAATTCAGAAATTAGAACCTATTCTGAAGTCAGTGAGAAGAGGCCAAGAAGCAAATAAATTGAGGGATAACTCCCAAAACCCGTATTTTGTTAGATCTTAAAAAAAAAAAAAAAAGAAATCTAAGTAAACAGTAAAAGAATACTAATCCAAGATGAAAGATTAGAGTGAAAAGATGAAGTAGGGTCAATCGTTCAGATGGGTTGTGGCTGACACAATATGCTATTGAATTCTCATCCCATAATTAGACTAATACCTTGTTTATGTTTTAAAGGAGATGGTGTGGAAAATGAGCAATGGCAAGACCTATGCAAGGAGGTGATGGAGTGGAAATGGAAGTTCCTATAGTGAGGGTTAGTATTAAATCTTAAAAGTGAAATACCTTTTAATGAGAAGAATTGGGCAATGTACATCCTAGAATTCAGAAGGAAATATAAGATGGAATTCGAAGTCTGATTCAAAGAGGGGGTTACTAAATGTCATTAAAAGGATAACAAACATGGTGTCCCTTCTTAAGAAAAAGTGACAAAGGAGAAAGCTCTGTACATTTGAGGAATAATAATCTGACTTCAATTATATATATATATAAAAAATATTATATTCAGTTATATATATATATAATATATCTTTTATATATATATATATAAGAAATAGATACATAATGTATATTTTTATATATATAAACACATATTAGTATATATAAGAAAGAGAAATACTCAAAATGAATTGACTAAAGCTACAGTATTTGATGATCTAGAAAACACAGTTGGCATCAAAATATTTTCCTGTTTCGTAAAACAAAATACAGTCACAATTTTACATACTAAAGAAGCAAGGTGTCTTTTCTGTTTTCCTTTTTTGCTTTTTTTCATAAACCTCAATTAAATTACAATATTAAACTGGTTGCACCAGGGGTCCATTAAAGATTTAGTTACCTTCTGTGGTGAACATTAAGAAGTTATTACTCAAATTCTATTTAAACAGTTAAAAGGAATTAAAAAGTATAGGAGAGATCATTACATATCATGAGCTAATTTTCTAATGAAAGCTTAGCAAGTGATAGATTGTTTAAGTCTCTCAAAGGTTTTAGTTTTGTGTTCAATAATTCAGAGATGAGAGTAAGGTTATGTTGATTTATAATTAGTTACCATCAGTTTTACCTGCACAGAGAATGCTGTAGTACAACATCTGGCCTCGTTTTATGTTCTTTCTCTCATGTTGTGTTCTTCACACTTGAACCTGAAAGGAAAATAACAACTCACATCCAAAACTGACCCTGCTCCAAGCACTGCTGTGTTTTCTGCTTAAATCACCTGGGAAAGGAAACGATATTTTTTTTCCTCCTAATTTTTTAAGGATCTAAATATTGCAGACTTCTGTAACAGCTTTTATTCCACAATGAGCAATTAGTTTATAGGGGGTTTTGTTGCTGTTGTTTGGGGGTTTTTTAATTGAATTTTTATAACTGAATTGGCTGGTATTCAATTTTCTATAAAGCATTGTTAGGCAGACCCAGATGAGGGAAATAAATAGAAAACCTGTATTTAAGGTTCACCTTAATCTCATGAGTTTTTACCAACAGTCCCCAAGGTTTAGGAGAGTATGATGAACCTGAATTAACTGTGGGCAAAAATACAAAATTTGTGAATTCAAAAAAACTTAAAAGGAGGAAGACTATAGAGTCACGATTACATCTTCAACAGGGAAAGGATCCATGCCAGTATCTAGCCCATGTTATCTCTTTATTCTTATTACTTTCATGCCACATTTAATGATAGAAACCTCTAGGAGATTTTGTTTGTGTACCCGTAATTTGCACAAGAAATACCTTTCTACAGGACCACTGGGAGTTCAAGACTATTTCATATAGTTCTGGCAAAGTGATTTCCTTATTCTTTCATTTAGATTTTAATTTTCACAAACGAATATACTCTCATGATGGTTTAAGTCTTTTTAATATATTCATCCCTCAGTTGGAGATTCTTTCTATTTTTAAATGTCAAGTATAGTTTCATTTTTTATCAGTCAAACCTGTAGATAAGGTTTCATTTTAAAGCCTTTTTTCCCCCTCGATCGGCTCAAGAGGTTAGTATCTCTCTCAAAGGAACGAATTTTGAAAAACCCCACTCATGTTCAGTTAGCTAGTCTCGATAGGATTGTCTGCTTTGAGTAGCCACTGTGAATATTGTTTGTTCTAGCTATAGAACACTGTCCACTGTCCACTGAAATGCCGGGCAGAGGTCTCTAAAAGTGAATTCAAACTGGCACAACCAGGGACTTGGTACAACACTGGACTGAGAGAGACACCTGGGTTTTGCCAGGCATGTGGCTCCATTAGCAATGAATGAGATGACTAAATCAGGCAGAGACCGTAGGGATGCAATTCCACTGTTTCCTGGTTTTGTGATAAAATCGTAAATATAATCTAGGGTGTCTTCATGGGACAGAAGTTTCTGTGCTATTCCAGTAACCGTCAGTGTTGCTAGCATTACTGTATAATGATAATGACATTAGCACATCATCTCTCTCGTATGTACCTTTTTCCATGTCTTGCTCATTTTACAATCAGCTCTTGCTTCATTGATCACTGTGTTACAGGACTCCCATATTAACGGAAGATTACTATGCTTAAATACAAATAGCTACTTACGATGCCAATTCAAGGAGCTCATTAGAGTACTGTACACCCAGTGTTTTATAGAATAACTCGTTGCACATTGCAAATGTGCTTTTTTAGTTCCTTTTTCATCTGTTGTTTACATATTCCAGACCTCTTGTGGAGTCAAGTGTAAGGGAAAAGGAATCTCTAGAAAGGTATGAAACCACATCCTCCTTAGGAAGCACCAACATTTACTGACCATTTTCTATCCTCTGACCCAGAGGATATCGTCTCATTCATTCTCACTCTTTACCATGCGTGGACAACCTTTGGCAATTGAAGAAGACATATGACCACAAAAACCCTCACCTTATGACACTGCATTCCTCAGTCCTCAGAAAGCAGGCAGTAACAATATCCCTACTGTCACATTTCTGAGCAACCGATCTTCAGATGAATAAGCTGGAGATTTAGCCTTTCTGGATAATGGTCTGGATAACAGGTTAGCTGTTCTGAAACCTTGAGGAAGATTCCAACTATTCTTCCATTTGAAAAAGGAATAATGGAAAAGAACAGAAAAAAATATGAAATAAAGAGATTTCATTCTCTTAGGAATATAATCAGCGTACACAGTGCAAAAGAAATTCCAATTAGTGCATCAATAATAACAGTAGAAGGACTTGAATAATTAAATTATTATTGCATACCGGGGTTTCAATAGGATTTTTAATTCTCAAAACTTTTTCAATTATTTATATTCCTAAGGTGGAAAAAGCAAAAATTGAAAAGCAAATTGCAAATGCCTTTAATTGCTCTTGCTAGCCATGCACCTACAAAGGTGCTGGATCCCTTTGCGACTGCAGATGTTTTAAGACAAAGGACATCTGTAGAGAAAAACTGCCAGAAAAACACAGTTGGTTTGGGAAGAAACATTGTCTATTCATGTGGTATAGGCCAGGGAATTACTGAAAAGCTCAGAGATCATTTCAAAAGCTATCCAACCCTATAATAAATGTTCCCTTGGTTGTCAATAGTTCATCTGGGACCATGTCCTGCCAATATGTTTATTTGATAGTTTGCTGCCTATTGCAATGAGCAGGTATGGTTGGAATATTTCTATTTGAGCTGGGTTTTTTTTACATTAGCTGACGTTTCAACTAACTTTTTTTAAACTGCTCATTGTAAATCAAATAGTGAAAAACATTCCACTTATAGTACTTACATTAATTGGATTTTCCATGAACAGCTTTTACCAAAACCCATTGCTTTTGAAATTTATTTAGAAACAAAGCCATATATTCTGACCAGCTATAGTTATGATTGAATTATGTAATTTCAAGCACTGTAAATATTATGAACTTGAGAGTAAGCTCATTAAAGCAAATGAAACGAATTCCACTGACTTTCATCATACTCTTGAGTCTAGTAGTAAACAGCTTACAGTCAAGTTCCAATATGTTACAACAATCAGTTAATTATGATATGTTCAGATTGGCAGTTCTGTGTCTGGCTGACCTATGAACTCTGTTTTGATTAGCCACTTTTTACACCATCCCAGATTTAGACTGAATTCTATACTGTCCTTTCAAAGGGCTTTAATATGTGTTACTCTTTCACGGGCACCCCCTTGCCGTGGGGAAAGAGCTTGCGTGCCCTTGTGAGGTTGAGAGCTATGCTGGTGGTGGCATATGCCTCCGGTAGGGTCTCCCAAGCCTGACAGGTCTCAACTGAAGGGTCAGACAAAGTGTGTCCACGGGCAGGATGGGCTCACTAGCCTTTGGGCAGCCATCCTAGGAGAAGGACAACTCTAACTCCAAACCCGGGCAGATGGAGCTCGTTTAGCCCTGTAAGGCCATCCATCTAAGAGAAGGATACTCTAACCAAACCTACGACCTGAGGACTTCGCTGTCACCGTCCAAGCTCGCTCAGCCCTGGCAGATGAACCTCAGGTGTAAAGGGTGGGGCCAGTCTCGCGCACGCTGCGCCTCACCTAAAAAATCCACCGCGCAGGCTTGAAGGGTGTACTCACGTTTAAAGTCCCTCCCAAATCTTCGTCCGCGAAGCCAAGCCATGATGATGATGAATATGTGTTAGGTTTTTCTAATCAATACATTTTTGCTCAACTGCTGCAGTAACTGGGAACCTTTCCTCTATGTACATTGGACATCAGATGAGATCTCAGACATTTGGTATGCCTACAGCTGTATAGAAATTAATAGTTATAATACCTGTGTCTGTGTGGAACTCTAGCAAAAGAAAGAGGGCTTAAAACTGAAATTTTATACCAGTTAATTATTTTATACCAGATAAAAGAATTAAAAAAAATTAAAATAGTACACAGAGATCACTGATATAATACCACAGAATTACAGTTGTCCTCAGAGAATCTAAAAGACCAGAGGCTTATAAACAAGGAGTGGGGTAAATAGTGAAGATAGAGCAGCCATTCCCTACCTTACAGTACTGAAACACAGGGACCTGCTATAACAGCACAAAAAATGAAGGGCCCAATTCTTCCCTCGAAATTTTTGGGAACAATTCCACTGACTTTGGCAGGACAACTGCTGGTAAGGGACAAGTATGGAAAGACAAAAATCAGATTCCCAGCTTGTCAACTTGACAGCTTACATCGTCATTTGATTATTAAATGGCTCTTAAAAAAAAAAAAAAAAAGGGCACCTGAAGTCCCTTACCAAATTTCTGTCTGAAACCTTCATATAGCAGAAAAACAAACATCTATTTTGTAACATTACAGAAATGAGATCTTGGATTTTGAATTTTACAATTACTTCAATTTTCTTCTTTCACTTATAATACTAATTACAGCTTGGAGAGGGACATTGATCAGATAATGCTACCCAAGCACCAGTCCTTAATGAGGCAAAACAGGAGCTTCAGAACTAAATTCTGTTTTAAACGATCACTGTGCTCACAGTGCCTGTATACCCCTATGCTGTCAGTCTTGTCAGCAAAGACAGAAAAACAGGGGGAACTATTCCTGCTGTATTTACTCCTGTAAGAGACTGTAGAGGCACTTTGGAGATGAAAATCAATAGAGAAAAGTGTTAATACAAAAAACCCGAACTTGTGGTATTTTGATTAAATGTTTAGGGACGCTACACTCTCATTTCTAGCCCCTCACCTTCTCAGCAGCAATAGGTAATCTATTTTTTCCCCATCATTCTCTCACAGCTTCAAAAATACATATAATAATTATTTCAATGCATGTTAAACAACTTCATAAGGATTGAAATAACACACATAGCTTAGCATATTACATGTGCTTAAATGGCTTAGGGTACTAAAAACTCTGGGCTTGTATTGGGGCCAGCAGATGCTATTGCAGTGTTGTTTCGTTATTAAAAGTTGGATAGATTAGCTGTTCTCCAGTTCTTTCATTCAGTGTGGGTTTATTTCCTTCTGGATGCTTTTAACTCAGTATATTTTGTAAAAAAATAATTCTCTGTCATTGGAGTGGGTTTGTACACTCTAAGAAAGATCTACCAATTCTTTAGTTTGAAACCCACAGCTACAAGGAATGTCTGACTTCTTAGAGAAAGGAGGAGTAGAGACCTACCACAGAGCTCAAGATACCTTTTAAAACTGATGGTGGTAGAGGAGTAGAACTCACACAGAATAAATACGTTCTTTTCTGCTCTACTCCCGTCCAGAATGATTTCTTTTTTCTTCAAAGTGAGAAGTTATAATAGTCCACATCATTTTGCTTCAAAATGCAAAATAGAGGAGCCTTGCTCTAAGGAAAAGTCATACCAGAAGTGTTCTCTGCTTCTCAATAGCACGATTTTTTTCAGTGACTAATATTTATACTTTTGTCACCTTTGCTTCTTTTTTGTCTAGAGAAGATTGATCCACAAAACAAAACGTAGAATTATAGAACTAAAGTTATAGCTTGTCAAAAGACATCATTGAGTTTATTATGGTTTAATAGCATATCTTTGTTTTCTTTATGAAGAACTAAATAATCCAGAAATTCTAGGTGAATATATTTCCAAATCATAACTAATTCCTTAATTAGAGAATGTATGATTTTTATTAAATAAATACTAATTAATTCATAAAAATAAATCTTTCAACAAAGAAAAAGAAAAAATACCACATGACTAAATCTATCACCTGAAACTGAACCTCAGTAGAAAACAATTCACAAAAATATCCATTTCCTAAAAATGATTGCTTTGGTTGCTCAGCCAATCTGTTAAAAAGAAATGAATGTCAATTTTGTTGACGTGAAAGGGGTCCATTCTTTGTTTGATAAGTAATTTGACTGACGCTTGCAAATATGAAAGAACATCTGAAAAATGTTTTATATATAAGATGACAGCTTTAGTTAATGCAGCTTGGAAAGTTGCCTGAAGAGGAATATATACACAAGATAATGTTAAGTGTACATATAATGTAAAGTATACAGATACATAATTTTAAATGAATTCCTTCTTCATTTATTTTAAGCACTGATAGGAAAGCAAGTAAAACAAATGTCATAACAGGGATACTGTACGTATCTCTACATGGCACAATGTAGAGATCCCAGACCAAACATAAAATAAACAAAATTTTGCAGATGAGAAATACAGAGGTAATTTGTAGGCCAGAAACAGTTTCGTCTTTTCTGTAAGACACTGTTCAAAGCACTAATTACTCTTGCTTAATTAGACTCAACTCAGAACTGTGTTGATACAGCCGTACTCTCTCCAGTTCCGGAGCTAACTCCTAGGATACATGATGCATGATTCTGCATTGCAAGATATGTGTCCTCATTTTAAGCAGTATCAGGTGCTCTTCTCCATGACAGACCCCAGATGATGATGCCACCTTGTGAGGCAGACCATGCTTCTCCAGCCTTAGGTCTCTGACTGTTCCCACCAGCAAAGCGTAAGGAGGTTAGGGAAACAACTTTTTTTTTTTTTCCCAGGGTATACCTTAAGTCTCAAGCAGCCTCTGGCCTAAAAGCTTTTTGAGTGAGAGGTGAAATTTTTGTGGGTTTTTCAGTTGTAAATTTTTCTTCTAGGAATTTATTCAACCTCTTTTTAAGCTAATGTAAATATTTTAACATTTGAGGTTCAGTTCTGCCACATACTAAGTACCTTGATATATTTTGGTATTTCCTGTTTGCCTTTTGAAAGTGAAAAATTGTGCTCCGTTCATCTTGTTCCTACCACTCATGGTGAACTGCCTGCTTCTGAACATATTTTCCCGTGGTTTCTCATCTCCACCATATGTTCCTTCATTATTCTTTATCATTCTTACTAGTAAATCTTCATCTCTTTTCGTTCTCCTTATTGCTGCTTTGCCGTCAGTCTTTTCCTGCCATTTCTTCTGTATTGCTTCCTCTACCTTCTTCTTTTCTTCCTTTTTTTTTTCTTCCCCCTAGTGTCCACTCTCCTTCCCAGCTAAAGACACTGCTGTTAAACTGGCTATGAAAGGCAGAGGAGGTTGCTTTGCTCCTCTGAGATCTTCAACTCTCCAGAGAGTGGAAGAATTTTTCCTGTGGTTTCCCTTCCAAAGTTTCCTGCACATGTCACAGTAGATACTAAATCACTTCTGTTCTCTCCTGAAAAGGGACTAGCTCTCACTACTGACATCATAAAAGAGAACAGAATGACATACATTGTGATAGAAAATGATTCCGAATGTAAAAGGGTCTCACTTTCATTCAAAGTAACGGGATACTGGTCCATTTACCTGAAAACTCCTTTTTAACTCAAATCTGCAAACAAATGTCCCCGTATAACAATGGGAGACATTCATTCAAATCCTCTGAGGAGATTGAAATGTTACCTGTTATTTATATTATTGGTGTTCTCATGCAATACCTGTCACAAAAGGTGACCTTTTCATTTCGTATCGTCCACTGCATTATGTCACGCTTCATCACAGGATGTGCTGTCAACAGACACAGTAACAAAAGACAAGCGGATGTGGTATGACAAGATGGGCCGAGGTCACTTTGATATACACGATGTAGTTTTCCAGAATGTGGAAACAATGCCATAGTCTTAA
This sequence comes from Bucorvus abyssinicus, assembly GCA_009769605.1. Classification (NCBI taxonomy): domain Eukaryota; kingdom Metazoa; phylum Chordata; class Aves; order Bucerotiformes; family Bucorvidae; genus Bucorvus; species Bucorvus abyssinicus. Next base: position 5,299,118 of record CM020063.1, read on the forward strand.
TATTTTTAAGATTTCTGCTTTCATATTTTATGTAGTTGAGCCACCTCTATACTCATATTTTTGTGATACGCTCTGTACCATGTCTCTCTGTTCTCCCGAGATGTCTAAGGTACTTAGGCTTCTCATTTATAAGGATCAAGGTGCAAAAGGCCCGCTAGCCATTTGAGATCCATCATAAGAGTCTTTAAATACTGGATGCAGCAGAGGTTTCAGAGTCGGCCTTGTATCAATAGTATCTTGCATGGTTTCTTTCAAACATGTGGAGAATTTGCTTTACTTTTATCTGTTGATTTCCAGCTTTTTTAGTCCCCTCATATACCCAAGAAATAAAACTGCATTAGTCTTAGGATCTGGGTGTATATATATACTTGGATTATGGTACCATCTTTTTGAAGAAGGAACTAAATAATTACCTTCATTTTATTATTACCTTGTAGTTCATCTCTAAATCATGTGTTCTCTACCTATAGTATTTCCATTAAATGCAGAGAAGTTACCTGAACAGCTGAGCGTATATAAATTTAGTGAGTTAAAAATTCTAAAAGAAGTCTTGTTTCTTTAAAGGGGGAATAGATATTAGCCAGTGGTTCAATTATGCATTTAAACTCAGTGAAGTCTGGATTGCTCTTCTGTTCCATGGAGATAGGCATGAGCTGGGTAAGACTCTTTCAAATGTGTCTTTTCATTTGTTTGCAGTTACTGATCTCTAGTCACACTAGTAATGCTAAAGAGGTACTTGAGAGAAAGGTTTATAAAATCAAGAACCACCATTCAAGAATATAGCCAAGGAGAAACACCTGTTTTCAGCTGTGTGATCCTATCAAGAATGGGTTAATTCTGGGATAGTTTTTCTCCTTCTAGTTACAATCTATGTCAAGCGAATAGATGAATTTATCCCATTTTCACTTCTCATTACAAGGTTTGTCATGAAAAGTGACTTATCATGAGATTTTATTACCTGATCTATTTAGTGAATTACAACAGTGTGCAGAGGACATTTAACCTCCTTCAATATTGTGTGTCTTGATTGACTGACTGTTCCTGGGCATGGAGGGTGGTTCACGGGAATTCATGGTATTATTTCTTTGCATACGAAGACAAAGATGACTTCTTTCAACAAAGCAAGGAAAAAATGTCATATCGCATTTAAGTGCATGTCATGATCAGGCAACATTATCCCTGTCCAGCAATCTTGCAAAATCAAAGGAAAGAAAAGCTAAGGCTGCAAGCCGTTATCGCAGAAGCGCTTAGCACAGTATAAACATTTGGCCTGTGAAAGCATTTGCTTTTACCTTGCCTGAGTTCTGACCTCCAGGCTGTTGCTTCTCTGCAGTGCATGTTTTCTTTTGCCTCTGTGTTGAAAATATTAAGCAGTACAGAAGGTATCATTCCTCACAAGAAACATTGTCTTTTCGTGATTTTCCAATGAGTGCATGTCAAGAGGACCATCACCTTCTACTTTTCTGCTATTACCAGGATACTTCCCAGAACATTATCCAGTTACAATAACTGGGAAAGAGGGACAGCAGAAAGCAGATAGAACATTTTAACAGGCTGTATATTTTGGTTTTCCCCTATCATCCATCTGCAGCTAGGCTGGCTATAATTAATACGCGGGGAGTGGGAAAGAAAGAATTGATTTTGCTTTATAGATGTTCAAGGAAAACACTTTTCTTTATGTCACATATTACAGACATTGCCATATTACAGATAATTGCTTTTCTATGATACTACCGCTAATGATAATAATGGCCATTGCATTAAGATTTTCAACCTAATATACAAATAAATCATAAATATCTATTACATGTTGCTAATAACCAGGTTACAGGACAGATGGGAGGAATGCTGTTCCAGTACTAATGAAGACACTAAAGTTGCAGAGTCACAGAAGTGTAATGGAAGCACACTACACCGTACGATCCTAACAGAGACAATCGAAACCTGTTGACTTCTCAGTAAGCCCAGAACTGGAACTGTCTTCTTTATGTAGAATCTACCAATGCTCAGAGGATGGTAGGCAACATCATCTTATCCTGGCTTTGCAAGTCCACGTGGAAGACATGGATAACCTCCTTGTCTGTCTGAGGAACAGCAAGGGCCTTCAGCTGCTACTCAGACATAGGACACACATACAAAGTACAGGGTAAAATAAATATCTAGTGGAATAGATACATAAAATATATACATACATACATATATGCACATATAATGTAATTTTAATTAATAAATGTGGTGGAGGCCATGCTCTAAACCAAAACCAGGGAATGAACAGGAGACTTCAGTGCTGGAAGCATGAACTTCCACACTGAGGAATAAATAACACAAATCTATTACAAAAGAACAGACCCCATGGTCTGTTCTCTGCCTCTGAGGTCAGCTGCCATGGTTCATGCAAATTTGTTCCTTTTAATTAAGAAGGGTTTTATCTCAAGAAATGAAGGTCCTCTAGATAGCAAAACTCAGCTAATGCACTGGAGAAATATTGCAGGCACTAGAACTACTGAAAGGAGGTTGTAGGGAGGTGGGGGTCGGTCTCTTCTCCCGTGTTATGAGTGACAGGATGAGAGGAAATGGCCTTAGGTTACATCAGGGGAAATTTAGGTTGGATATCAGGAAAAATTTCTTTACAGAGAGAGTGACTAAGCATTGGAACAGACTGCCCAGGGAGGTGGTGGAGTCCCCATCCCTGGAGGTGTGTAAAAGACATCTGGATGTGGTGCTGAGGGACATGGTTTAGGGACGCTGGCAGTGCAGGGTGAAAGGTTGGACTTGATGATCTTAAAGGTCTCTTCTAACCAGATGATTCTGTGATTCTGTGATTCTGTGACTGTTTACCTTTGGGATGAGTAGAAAACAAAGAGGAATATTTCCTTAAAGTTCTGCAGATTCTTAAAGGAGTTACTTAAAAAACATCAAATGCATATGGTGCTCTCACACCAACCTTTGTTGTTTTTTAAGTACAGAGAGTAAATTGAATGGATAAGTTACCTGAGGCTGCTCATGGGAGCAGTGCCATTGGCTTTGTAGGACTCAGTTCTGTTTTACTGAGTAAAAGTCAGAGACCTGTGGACCATAATGCGAGGTCAATCAGTTTCATGAATACGGTTGTTTCAAGGAGAACTACTAGTAATTAGTCAGTCAGCTCTACCCAGGAAAGCACATCTTAATCTCTTTAATCAATCCCAAACAAAGGAATAGCACAGGCAGAACATTTAATGTGTTTTAATCAAAGGCCACGATCATCTAGATCTGATGTTATAAAGATACCATCAGTCACCAACAATACTGCCTGACAATTGTGAAATATATGGAGGTACAAACAAATCATATGTAAAGGTTATTAACATATTTATCATGGAATGAGGTCTAAAACCAGATTTATGCCTAGCCAAAACATTATTCCTTACAATACAATCCATTAGCCGCGCATAAACATGTCTAAGCAATTTAGATAATGCGGGTAATGGTGGAACAGACGATATCACTACCCCTGGGTAAAATGATTCAGACTGGTGTCACTCTGAGCTTCACGTCCAGATGTAAACTGACTATTTTAATGGCAAATTAATCATGAGAAAGTGAAAGGGTAGGGGATCAGCAAGCAAAGGTGGTGTCATATTCTGAAATCCAAATCCATCCATTTTGAGAGAAAAATCTTAAACAATCTTAATGCTTAGTAAAAAATGTGTGGAAAAAGATGGGAGGAGGAACATAACTTTATTTTATTTTGTTTTCATTGATATTGGAATATTATAACTCTTATTTCATAACACTTATTCAGGTAAATAATCTTGATGAAGTTCTTGGAACCACACTAGTGGATTTACACTCATCAACTTGAACAGTGAATAAATATGTTATTGGTATCACTAAGGAATCAGGATAATATACTCTGGGCATCCAGAGGGATGAGACTTAAAAGCAGTATTAGCAATATAATTTGAATTTGATTTATGCCACTATTCATGGTTAATATTAGAAAAGGCAAAATTCTTCTAAAAATCAATTTTTTACGGAATCAAGAAGTTGCACTTTTTCTTGATTTAAAGAAGTGTATTGACTTTGAAATCACCTAAGCACCCTTCAAGACAGTATTATATGAACCAGTTTTAGGAAGATCTGTTAGAGAGATCGCCATATTTCAACAGTAAGTCTGTTGTCTTTCTCTTTGTGGGTAAGAGCTTCCTAATCCAATTTTAAATAACCAAAATCATAGTCCTTTTATGTGAATACTTTTGTATTCTATTTTTGATTCTCACCAACCACACACTTAGGAGTGGATCCTAGCCAGGATCACAAGGAATAGTTAAACATTGCCTGTATAAAAATTCATGTGCTGTCAGTAGAAACCATGTCCCGGGATAATTTTCATCAACATTCTTTGACTGTAGGAGAAGGAGTGTGTATGTGTGAAGCTGCAGTAAATGTGTTTTATATTACATGGCTGACTGACTGCTGTCTCTCAGTGCATGTAAATTAGACTGCAAAAATTACAGCAGAGATCAGGTAATAATACTAAATTATTTTTTGCAGTAGGGTCTTCTTCAAGGGCCAAACTCAAGATTGCCTGGATTCTATAAAAGAGTTTCTTCCTTCCCTTCATCAGATGTTTCACTGCACTTTGATTTAGGCCCCTGAGATTGTATTTCTGCCATCAACATGCAGTTCAGCATCTCAAAAAGAGTTCTCAAGCTTAGGGCCTTGCTTCTTTCTTTTCTGTTGTTCTGGCAAAGAAACATTTTGATTTGATTCTGGTCCCAGCTAAGTGGAGCATGTCTATTTTCACAAGCATCATGCAAGATTTGTAGGGGTTCTTCAGGAATGTTGGCAATCCTTATACCAACAAAATGGAATTGCAATGAAGCTGGTCATTAAGCAGCCACATGGTACCCAGGTCATTTAACTCAGTTATATAGGAAGGATTTAAAAAATAATGGTGATCTAGTGTATCGCAGAAACTGTCAAATCCCAAAATTGATGAATCCTGGTTCATATATTGGCTATCAGAAATCAAAAAATAATATATTTTCTCTCATTTCTTTGGCAATTGTATGCCAGACTGTAATGTTTATTGATCTCCATCCTTTTATCACTTTCTATTGACCATTTGTGTCCATAGTTATGCATAAGGACTATGGATTGGGTAGTAATTACCCTCTAATGTAGGTCAGCTAAGGTCACTGGTACAAACTTGGCCTTTTTGATTTTTTTAATTTAGTTTATTGGGATTCTGTTTTTCTCTTTTTCAGTTTTAGAATTGATTTCCTTTTTTGTGCCTTTTTACATGCCATGCAATATTTAGGTTGTTTACAAGCTGTGAAGAACCTTCAACTTTATCAGTTGTCTGCAGAATACTTATTTCTGCTGTTACTATGTGCTTGTCTTCAGTAATCTGATATACATTTTTCTGGGTAAAATCTAAAGTGGAAACAATTAGTGTAAAAATGCAACATACTCAGGAATATTTTTCTTACTTGTTTCCCTTTGGGATACTGGTAGACTGTTACTCAGATTGCATCTCCTCTTCAGAATGCCCAATGAATTTACCTTCTTGTAGAAGCTACTCGAGTGTGAGTGGGGTGGAGGTATATTTGAAAATATGGGTTAGACCTTTAATTCTAGTCTTATAGTCATGGTAGCTGAGACAGTACAGGGAGTGGGAATATTAATTTACTACCGAAGTATGAGTCCACAATGAATTATTACACTCTGCAAGAAAATTATTAAAGACAAAACTGAGATGGGGCTTCTGTTTGTTACACTTGTCTGCTATGTCAGAGATTGAATCTTGTTCCAGGGGTAGGTCACACCTTCCAATTCACTTTCACAGAACCTAGCACACCAGGGGGCTCATTATCACTCAGTTTGTCTTTAAGATGACACAAAACAAAAGTTATGATAATAATAGAGTTTATTCAGTCATCAAACTGCAACAAATGTCGGTGATAGCCAAGTAGACAATTTTGGAGGCAGTAAAGCCAATCAGCTGGTATTTTGCTTTTTTATAGACTTCTGGTTTTAAGTCAATTTTCATGCCCAACCATAGAAAGGACATTTGCATCCCATGATGCATGCATACCTGAAACATCACCCAAAATTTCTTGAAACCCCTCCAAACTGCAGGTTTGGTTTCGGATTGGTTTTGGGGGTTTTGTTTGTTTGTTTGTTTGTTTTGTGCAAAATATATTGTTTTTTCTTCTCTGGATTGCCTTTTATCTAACTTAAACCTGTTCACATAACTTCTGAAACAAATGGGATTCTAATTTTCTCCTTCTCCAGGCAGTTCATAACAAGATTGGAGGCTTAATGAGTTCCTAAACAGTTATGACTTGTTTGAATCCACATCTGTAAAATAGGAGACACACTTCTAAGATTATCCATTGTTAAAAATATCTACTTGACACATAGATGAAAATGAAGCATATAATTTTGTTATATTGAACAAAAGTGAAGTCAAAAGGTTAGCAAAAAATACGTGGAAACCTGTTAGAGACTTGAGTCTTCGCTAAGTGTAAAATGGGATTCAGAAACTGTTTCATTCATTTTAGGCTTTACAGACATCACAACTACTGGCCATACTGTTTCATCTTTGGAAGTCAGAAATTCCCCATGGCTATTGTTCACACTGACCTTTACATTGGCTCATTGTCCATACTTGACATGGGTCAGGCAGACAAAAGCTGCTTACTTCTTGTCAATCAAACCGAGTTCTTTCTAATTTGTCCTTTAAGGCCATGTCATGCCACTTGTGCATCTTTTGGACATTACAAATCATATGAGAACGGGTTTCTTGAGGAAGCCCAAAATGTCGTATTCTCTTATAAAAGCTGTGAAAATCACTTCAAGTATTTACTGCCATTACTATGTACAAAACAAAGCAAAAATATCATGATGCATTAGAGGTTCATGTAGCCCAGTTACTCTATTCCTAAGATTAAAGTTTGCCTATCTTAAGATAGTTTTGCTGTGAAACAGTTATGCGTGAGGAGATGCTTTCCTGATCCCTTGGAAGGTTAGCTGTACAGCCAGACACGGGCAGATGATTTTACCTGCTAAAGAACAACAGAACTCCTCTTCTAAGAGCATGTTAACCTGAAATTTCACCTACAGCTACAGGTTTTCCAGACCAAAATTGATGCTATCCTTGTTATTTGAAAGAAATAACGAAATTAGTGTCTGACTCTCTTCATTAGCTGTCTGAATATGCTCTTTCTGCTGTTACATAACTGTCTCACATTGGTCAGTGTGGTGTGGTAGAATCAGAATTTTCCATTTTGCCCAATAGTCAGAAGCTCTTTCTTAAGTTTAGTTCAGGACTTTATCAGCTCTAATGAAAGTGAAAATATTAGTCCCCAAAAGATAAATGAAGAAACTTTAGAAACTTAGGTAAAAAAAAGTAAAAATAAGGCATAGGTGAACAAGTGCATGCTAACAGAGCTACTCAAGAGAAGAAAATGTCATCTATAAAATGTAACATTTTATTACACTGAAAAGGTCTTCCAGTTATTGTGCTTATATATCACATCAGCTGACATGCTGGCTGTAACAATTTTTGAAAGGAGCTGAGAATCAGCCAGTGTGGCTGAGGTCAGCAGTTAGTAACTTCTCTTAGGATTAGGACTGAGCTACAAAGTGGAATGTGTCTCAGCTCTCTAAGTGGTTTCGTAAGAATCAGCCTACAATGGTGGTCAGCTCTTTGGACATCTGCAAAATGCAGTTTCACTGCATAGTCTTTCATTAGTTAAATTATCTTACAGATCTGTCATATCAAGAAAGCAGTTTTGACGTGCTCAAGGTGGGATTCATCCCGCTACACTTAAGGTTAAAAATAAGTTTCTAAATAAATTTGTTGTTTGCAGACCCTAATCAATAAACACATTCAGAGAGCAATCCAACCATTCCAGAAGCACAAATTCAAGGCAGATGGTGCACATGGATGTCTTCTCTCAAGTATAAAAGGAAGATAGATAATGACTCTAGAATTTGTTCCTAACTTCTGGCTGGCTAAATTTAACAGACGTTATTCAATTTGAGATGTATTTTTAAAATGTTCACCCTCTTTCACCCATTTATTTTTCCCCAGATGAACTGATTCAGCCACCCTTTCATTCTGTCTCTTAATGTAGGTGTAAAATGGAGCCTTTTTCTTTTTACGATTCTCTATCAGACTATCATGATCACACTTCAAAAATCTAGATTTTGCTTACTGAATAAATATCTATTCCTCCTTAATTGTTTCATGTAGTTAAATGCTAAAGAGTCTGATAATTCCTGTTTAGTCAAAACTGCCATTGACCTCAAGCACTTTCAAAGATGAAGCATCAGACCCTATATTGAGTCCACAAAGTTCTTCTCAGCTGAAAGGCATATTGCATTTTGTCTGGCCTCTCCCTATAATTCTTCTTCCAGTTGTGTTTACTGATGAAATAAGGACAGCTAGAGGACTCTTACTTGATCAACTCATTCAGCAATATTAAATGAACTTTGTTTTATGTTCAGACAGTTTAGCAATGATGCCTTTTATATGACTAATATATGTCAAACATGTCAAGAGTGTTTTTTCAGATGTACTGCATCCAGTATGGCACCAGCTAGCTGTTGTTCAATACACAGCTGCATACCTAAGTTAGAAAAGTATTAAACATATGTATTAGGTCTGAGGTATTCCTACTAAGAATATCCACTGGAAGCAAAGACATAGCAGCACCCCAACGTACAAACTGGATTTTCTTGAGAATTTGTTGTAATTTCCTATCTTTCAGCATCCCCTATTGTAATTTTATTTTACGGTGCTATAACATAACTTATATTTTTTCTGCCCCATACAGGTGGGGAGGAGACAAAACCTAGTGAGAATTCATAATGCATCATGAAAAGAAAGTGTGCTGATATATAATATAACTGTCATAAGGCATTTATAATTTGATCACTGTAATGAAGTTGGGAGTTGTATCCCAATAAGGTGTCATGACTCAGCCGTGAGTTGTTTTGCCTGGACAAGGGATGGTTTGTTAGCTTTGGTTAATATTTGCAAGAATACCGAAGGGTCCTAACTGCTTCATCACGATTTGTAAAAAATTGTCATACAGCAAGATATAGGCTCTCAGCTGAGATGGTTTTTCAAAAAAGGATAGTAGGTATTTAAACGTATTTTTAAAAGGCATATGCAAGCTTAAAGATGTTTTTTAAAATATCTGATCGTGTTAGGTGCTTAATTCACACTGAGATGCATATCTTTCCCCACAATGGAAGGATTGTTCTCATAACACCTGGGGAACAAATACAGGGGATGATGAAGAAGAGGTTTATTCCTTTTTAGCTGTCCTGATGCCTTCATAAAACACTGGAAGACTTTATTGCCAGTGTAGTCCTAGGTACCAAATTGTGTAATAAAACCATGCCATTGAAAACAGCCTGAGGAGTACTAGGTGAGTTTGTAGAACAATGCCTCTGAGACTACCCTGATCTTTCAAGTACCACATCATTCTCCAGAATCATCTGCTCTTCTAGCTACATCTCTGTTGAACACAGATTGGGTAACTTCAACACTGGCTTGAAATTATGCCTTTGCTACTTTTCTTTTAGATCACTGTATTCAATAAATAAAACATTAAAATAAGCCATCTCTCTTCAAAATGGAGTACAATATTTCTCTTCAGTGTGGCTGGGGCTGTTACAACATTGAACAAAACACATGAATGTAGATTAAGAATCAGGTGCTGTCATGACTCCTCAAGGCTGGAAATGTTTCAGATGCAAAGGGATTAAAATGAGACAGGCATTATCATGTATTTGTGAGCCATGATATCTATTATAGATCCTAATCATCTACCTTAGATTCAGACACTGAATTAGAAATCTGATATTCTGAAACAGGAAATTTTCCATCTTAGTGTATCAGGGGAAAAGAAATCCTTCTGGGGAGAATTCCATCGCCCTTGGAAGCATCTTCCATATCATGTTAAGCATTTTCATTAATTTACCATAGAAGCAAGAGTTACTACCAGATCCACAAAAATAGAAGTAGTTCAGAAATTTCCATATATTTTTCTTTCACTCTTGGTCAATTTTTCTAAATCCGATGAAAGGTCAGTCTTTCTGTTAGTCTGTTTGCTTTTCTTTAGGAAATGGCATCAAGGCAATTAAACATAGGTTTTTTATATTCTAGAAATTGTTTGACAGTAAGAAAGAGTGAGAATGCTCCTTGAATATTTTGTCCCAGTTCTTCATGTGTCTTTGAAGACTTTTCATTTCTTCTGTATATTTTTCACAAAATTCTCGAGACCGCTACTTAGGCAGATAGCCATTTAAAACCAATATCTGTAGACTTAGTATTTGGCCAAGAAACATGTAAGAGAGAAAATATACCAAAGCTTGAAAACCAGTCAGAATATTTCACTGGTCCCATAGTTTCACTTCTGGGGATGTCAACATTTCAAGAAAATACAAAATAAGATATTTAGTACCCTCCCTTAAGCCCAAAGTTTGATTGGAAATACTGTTATCTCCCATCCTTTCCCTGTTCCTCTTAAACATATCTGGAGAAAACAAAAAGGGGAAAAAGAGCCTGGGTGAAACCCTGGAAAATTTTGGCAAAAAATAGAAGACAGAATAGTTTCACTTTTAAGTCATACATAATACTTGTTTGATGGTAAAGGATACTTCATGTTTCTAGCCTTGTTGGAGGAGACTGATCAGGCTAAATCTCCCACCATGACATTCACTGAAAATAGTAGCAGTTTCTTTTATGCATCTGTTGCATAAAGCATGTAGAATTCACTTATTTCTTTCCCAAATAGCAAAAAGTCTCATATGAAGAATAGGCTGGAAATAGGTTTCAAACTAGTCTATGACTCTGATATTCAGTGTAGAGAACTTGAGCTGCTAAGTGCATGTATAGGAAGGGTAAAGCAATTTAATACTATTGTAGATGGCCAGCAAATTACAACCCTGAAAGCAAAGAAGAAATAGGAGAGACGTTATCATTTAGATGTGTTATGATACTTCCTAAGGCTACTATTGGCTAAATGCTACTCGTACATCAACCCTTGCTTTTGGCTGTATATGAAGTCAAAACAAGATACTGAAAGCTAAATTCATGGGGAGAAATCCTAGACCCACAGAAGTCAGTGAAAAGAGTTAAATTGAACATATATTTCACACGTGGCATTTGCACAGTGTGATGGGAGGTGTCTGTTCAAAATATTTCATGGATTTAAAATAGCACAGACAACCTAGTGAAACAAGGGTGTACCTTATTCATTAAAATGGCAACATTGTAGTTATGTGATATGCTTAAGGACTTTTAATTTTTTTTCCTGTGTAGCTTTCTCACTTATTAAAAAAAATAAAAAAGATTTAGAGTAGCGGTAGCAAGAGGTTATTCTCAGAAAGTAATTTCATATGAATATCATTATTAATATCCCACTGTTTCAAAAGAATTTTTTCAGATTAATAAATCTGCTGAGATATGAAAGTATCTGATTTATAACTATGTATTAGTAGATGTGAAATGTCAGTTATTATCTCCCTGCTTAATGCTTAGATTGTTATATAATTTTATGCATCTTCTAGAATAGGTTCAAAAGGAAGAGAAATAGGAATTTTCTGGCCACCATTTCAATTAGATTTCCAAACCAGAGGATAATACTCAAGGTTACATATTTTCTCTGATTAACATAATCTGAAATAAGATATCAGAGTGATAGTATTTGGCATGGTAAATAGTTTCATTTGCAAGAGTAATTTCTTTGTTATTGGAAATCCAGAAAAGGGTACATTGGAAATAATTTACAGTACAGAGACTTGGTTTCCACAGTAGTCTTAGTCATTTTGTGGTGCATATTCACTTAATACGTAAACTGAAAATAACCTATTGTCCATAAAAGAGCACAAAGATACTAATCCTAAAGGTTGAACATTAAGAGTAAAAATGCATCGTGGATAACGACAAAATCTTGACCTGATGCCGGGCAGTGAGAACAAAATCAAACGCAGTGTATTTTTTTGCTAGTGATGGATCATGAAGTCAGTAATTACTGGAGATATAGTCCTCTTCATATAACATGAAGATCGGGAGCTTGCCTCTTATTGCTAGAGATTCTTTGATGCTGAGAGTGAGCAAAAAAAACCCCTCTGATGTGCTGGTTAATTCAGAATGTACACAGTTAGTCAACTGACTTCACTGGAGCCCTGAATTTATCCTGTTCTTGACATAACACTTTCTTTTAAACCTCATTTCCTTTAGTGAACATATTCTCATTCAGACCCTGTCCTTCTTTGCTCTAATATATACTGCACTGAGAATACACCCCTTGCGTAGAAAATGTGTTATTTTCTGGTGGGATTTCTCCGTGCAAATTTATTATATAAGCTGAAAGTGATTCTACAAACCATGGCAGTGTTATTTGCTGAAAACTCTTTTCTCCATGCTAACACCGTTGGGTACCACAGGGTATGTGGCTTCTTAGTCTGTAAAGTCCATAGTCCATAAAGACTCAGGGCATTCTCTGATGGAAAACTCCCCAGGAGTGATTTTTAAAACCCTTCACACCACATATACACATAAAGAAGTAAAGTTACCTTTAAGTAAGAATTTTAATTTTGAAGAAAAAGAAAACGCACAGCACAGGGAATAACAAAATGAGCCCCAGGGCCTATCTATGGAAGAAAAGCGCATCCATCTTGCTATTGCAGTTGGCAAAATCAGCTGTGGAGCTAGCAGGAACTCACATTCAGCTGAGAAGCCAGCATCTGGTAACAACTGATATAAAAAGCCTAGCTCTCACTTTACCTTGTGTCAGTTGCCTTTTTTGGTAACCGCATGATATTAGCAGAGTTAGGAAAACATAAATTCTGACATTGAATGTTATAAAGCTCCCTCACTCCCTAAGCACCTCTACAGTCAAAATACACAGAAGATATTCTGTAGCTGTTAAGGCCAAGGGCGATAGCTGACTTCACTCCTAGTTCAGGCTCCTTTTAGATCACTGAGGCATCAAAGAGAGAATCCACCAGTCTGGGTTTCAGATTCAACATCAGGTATTTAGCTGGAGATGTTCTGGCCATTTACAGTTCATTTTACATCTTCAGTAATAACAGGAGTGAAAAACTCTCTTTCAATCACTACTCCCACTCCTTTCACAGGTTTGCCTACTTGTATCACATCCTTTTTATTTTAATATTCTACTGGGCTCCAAGATCATTGGAAGATGTTATATATTCCCTCCCAGAATACAATTATTCTGCCTGCAGCAGGAACAGGGTGCCACATCAGAACCCCCAAGGCTCAGAGACGTTGCATAAAAAACTGGCTGGATGATCGGGCCCAAAGAGCGATGGTGAATGGAGTTCAACCCAGTTGGTGGCCAGTCACAAGCTCTGTTCCCCATGGCTCAGTGTTGGGCCTGTTCTCTTTAGCATCTTTATCAATGATCTGGTTGAGGGGATCGAGTGCACCCTCAGTAAGTTCTCAGGCAATGCCAGATTGGGTGGGAGTGTTGATATGCTTGATGGTAGCGAGGCTTTACAGAGGGATCTGGACAGGCTGGATTGATGGATGGAGCCAGTTGTATGAGGTTCAATAAGGCCAAGTGCCAGGTCCTGCGTTCGGGTCACAACAACGCCCTGCAATGCTCCACACTGGGGGAACAGTGGCTGGAAATTGCCCATTGGAAAGGGACCTGGGTGTGTTGGTCAGCAGTGGCTGAAGAGGAGCCAGCAGTGTGCCCAGGCGGCCAAGAAGGCCAACGGCATCCTGGCTTGTATCAGCACTAGCGTATCCAGCCACGGGAGCAGGAAAGTGATTGTCCCCCTGTACTGGGCACTGGGTAGGCCAAACCTTGAATACCGAGTTCAGTTTTGGTCCCCTCACTCCAGGAAGAATGTTGAAGTGCTGCAGCGTGTCCAGAGAAGGACAACAAAGCTGGCGAAGGGTCTAGAGAACAAGCCCTGTGAGGAGTGGGCTGAGGGAATTGGGGTTGTTTACCCTGGAGAAAAGGAGGCTGAGGGAAGAACTTACCACTTTCTACAACTCCCTGAAAGGAGGCTGTAACAAGGTGAGAGTCAGTCTGTTCTCCCATATAACAAACATGAGGACAAGAGGAAACACCTCAAGTTGTGCCAGGGGAGATTTAGGCTGGATATTAGGAAAAAATTTCTTCACTGAAAGTGTTGTAAAGCACAAGAACAAGCTGCAGGAACAGGAAGTGGTGGAGTCCCCATCCCTGGAGGTACTTAAAAGACATGTAGATTTGTTCTTGAGGGACATGCTTTAGTGGTGGACTTGGCTGTGTTAGGTTAATTGTTGGACCAAATGATCTTAAAGGTCTTTTCCAACCTAAATAATTATATGAGTCTATGATTTTCTTATATAATGGAAGTCTTTTGGGTTTTAGATTACTTCACCACAGTCTATTAAAAAAAAAAAAAAAACAACACCAAAACAATTTAAATTCATCTTTTGAATGTTTTAATGCAATAATGAATTTCATATCTAATAAAATAATTTAGACTGAGGCAAAAAAAACCATCAAAACATTCACTCCTTCGTTCTCACATGTAGCAATCTTCAAAATACTCAAGACTTCTCCCCCATAAGGATGCTGCTCACTACTTTCTGCATGCAGAACTGTGCAAGAAAAATTTTTAAAAAAATGGTTCTTAGTTTCCTCGGACTGGATCATTATTAACACATCTGGAAAATGCACAAGTAAACGAGTTATGACTATGATTTCACCTAGTTTTTCAATGCAGCAAAAGTTGTATCATTTGGATAAAGCATTTACACTTCTCAGCAGAGAATTAAAATCACTCCTAGCAAAATCAGAACCAATATTAAATGGGTACTAATACTACAATTGGTCGTCAGGCTCCTCTTAATCTTCCCTAAAAAGCAGATGAAACATAATTCCTCACATAAAGCTAATTCTGTGGTGGTTTCTGAGTTCCTGTGGGCTGTACTAGCAGATGGTATCAGCAGCATCCCTTCAGCTTTGGCTAAGAGTCAGCTTTTCATTTCAATTTGTCTCCTTTTAATTTCAACCATGGGCACTATATACAGTAACTGCTCAAGTTAGTCAAATAATTATTGCAAAATACCATTCACAGTGAAATTTAATGTCTACCTACTGAACAACAACTTGCAGATAACATTTTTTTTTCGAATGAACTTTCTTCATACACTACCCAAGACAGATCCATGCAGCACCACAGTGGTCATCCTTCCTACCACTTTGGGTCTCTTTTGGTATCACAGAACCTTTCAAGAGCCTTTCTGTATGAGTCATGGGCCCAACTGGCAATGCAAAGATTGTTAGATCCTCATCTGAGTCTGGGACTGAGGAATAAATATTTGGAGGAGGTGTTGTATCTCCTCATTGATAGAGAAGATTCTGCAGGAGATAATGTCTCCCTCCAACCACCTAACTTCCCACAGCCTAGGCCCTGTCTTCCTCAACCTTGGAGACCAGTCTGCCTGTCTTCAAAAGCAGAAACCATACCTCTGTCAATGGTGTTGATAAATCTGCAGGGCACGTTTCCTTGCTTAGCTTGCTCACTGTCGAAGGAGGGAAGTAGAGGAGTCAAAAAGAATGGAGTGAGATTCTTCTGGGCAGATTTGCTCTCTCCTTGCAAAATAAGGGTCATTGTCAGTAGCCACTCTGCCTTTTCTGGATGATTGGAGAGAGGATTAGGTAAGTAGGGATAACAGAGGATATATTTCTTGATCATTATCTGGAGAACTCCATTCTGTGCATCCCCACAAGTGGCAAGGGTGTAATGCTACAGATTGCTTGTATACCAGTACAGGCAGTATTAAAATTAAGTCAAGCATGTTTAATAAAAATCTAGAACATCTAGGTAAGAAATTATTACTGATTTCTATAACAAGATTGCACAGATATTTGGGCAGAATTAAAATGGCATGGAAAATATGATGCATATGATTATTTACAAAAGTGACCGTATGAGGAATAATAGCTTTATAAATGGTAATTTTTTTACCTATGGGTGTTCTTTGTAAAATCATTTGCATTATATACATAAAATCAAACATAGTTGATGGTCAAACACTGTGGGAAAGGGGATTGTAAACCTAAAGGGATAGATGAATATAAGCTATAACTTAAGGATAACAATTTGTATATTTTAAGGTTTTTTATTGGTCTCATGTTGACATCCTTAATCTTATTCCTCACAAACTGCGTCCTTTTTTAAAATTATTTATAATAAAAATTATTATAATCTGTTACATTTATTTGTTAAATTATATTTATCTACATATAATAACAGTGGTTAGCAAGTTGAAAGGTCTGTTATTTAAATATCAGAGCCATACTTTATTTGCCGTAGAGGAAAGAGGTTCATTTTAAATAAGAAAGAAAATTCTATATTTTTGACCTTTACTAGTTTTCCTCGGGACAATAGCACTGTATTAGTAAAGTTCTGGCTCTAGGCTCATGATAAACATAATTCCATGCAAAACATTTACCCTGACATTATGAAGAACGTATATTATTTCAGCCATTTTAATTGTATTGAAGCATCCAGTGAGATTAAAATAACAGTGCTTTCCTTCTTAAAGTAACAGCATGAATTTAGTTTTGTGCCACTGCCTTCATAAATATTCCCTAGGTTAACCCTCAGGACTTTTTAGGAAATAGAATACTGATGCTCAGGAAAAAAAAGTCCCACTACTTTTGGGTTTTTTAAATTTTAAAGTTCTTAGAAATCTAACTCTGCCCTTGTCTTGATGACATTCATCAAATATTTACCGAATATGTCCTTCCACATCATCTTAGTATGTAACTGATGAAACATTTAAAAGCTCTCAACAGTGGTGTATTTATAAGTTAGACTGCAAAATCATTACATTGCCAATAAATGTCGCCGTGGTGCACTGAAACATTCCTATGCAGGAAAAAAAGAAAAGAAAGCCCCTCTGGTATTTTCCGGACAGGTACTCTGGGTTGCTGAGTTTGATTTCACAAGTGCCAGGTGTCCTCTTCACCCACTAAAGTATTGGGGTGGTTCTGGGGAATACTGGACAGGAGGGTTGTTTGCATTCTACGATTACTAACACTCACTTTAGTACTTTAATGATGAGGAGCAGACAAAAGTATCTCATTAAGTCATATATCACAATATTTAACATCTCCTTAATATTAAGGAATATAAAGAGTATCTCCTTAATATCAAGCAGTGTTTTTCTGCTTTGCAGAATCAGAACTATAGTTGTTATCTATGCAGCTATTTGGAAGATAAGGAAGGAGAACTTGTTAGGTCAGCAGGACAGGAGATGGGCAGTGATCAGCTGTGGTAATGGATGATCAATTTAAAGCCAGTAGATTGATAAGATTAAAAAGAGTTAATAAGCGAGCGTGTGAAACTGAGAAAAAAGACTCAACATCAGGAATAAAGTTCCTAGCACTAAAATCTATCGGTATATGAAAATATCTGCTGTAGGAACTGATATATATTGAATTTCTTTAACTCACTGCACACTGGGAGGGATAAGGTATTCATGGACAACAGCAGGAAAAAAGAATCCTGTTCTTACAAGCAGAAAGACAACAAAATAACCTTAACGAAGCTTTCCGATTTTCTAATTTCCTTGGCACTATTTACATGACTTAGCAGCAGATACCGCAGAGCAGTCTGTCTGTCTGAGATTTTTAATAGGTTGTTTTAATAAGCTTTTCTTGTGATTTGTGTTTCTGATACGAACAGCAATTACCTAGCCAAGTAATGAGACTCTAATGAACATGTCTTTCCTAGATTACTTTTGAAGTTCATCAGAGAAGCCTGCTAGCATTGTAAAAGTAAAATCTGTTTGGGTTTTTTTTTTTTTTTCTTGTCAGGGTACATCTTATTGTTCTATTAAGTACTTTCTATATGAATAACTGAGAGATGAAAAATAAATACATATATATAGAGGTGTGTGAATGTGTGTGAACATGAAATATATGGGGGTTTTTTATATCATTATTTTTATTATAGTATGTTATAGAACAATAACAACAAAAATTTCCTCATACCGTCTGATCCAAATCTGTGTGTCAGTATATTTGTTTTCACCATAGGTTTTATGTTGAAGTGTATCTTTCCCGTGCACAGGAGGGAGCTTTTAAGTAGTTCGTATTTTTGAAATTTATTTATTTAGTATTTCTGAAAAAGAAAAAAATTAGGGGACCTAAGCAAGGCTATGAACTTCATTTCAACTTCAGAACTTCATTACCATAAAGGTTGACACTGAACATGAAGAAAGGAAAAATGGGGTGATGATTTATCTCTGCTTGCAATAGGTATGAGCAATAATCCTGACTCATTGGATTACATATCAAAATTTCTGTACAAGTGTTGCAAATCACCTACCATATGACTTAGAGGGTAAAAGACTAGGGAGAATTTTTAAAGTAGTCTTCTGGCAAAAAAAAAAAAAAGAACGGTATTACCCATACTTTTCTTTAACTATTTCAGATGTTTATCTTAGGATGGGATGAAACCCACCCTAGAAGGGCTTATTTTTCTCTCTTAATAGACAGGATGTCTTGTAAGACTAATTTCAATGTTGAGGACACCATTAAGGAGATTAAAATTTGGGCAGAAGAATTCCATCACAAATGATAGTTTGTGAATGATGTGACTCAACATTTTCATGGCAACATAAGCTGTGAGACAAGAGTTTATTTTATAGGGTGATTAATGTATATTTCAGGTATGCAGCCACTTCACGACTTCAGTTGCTCAAGCTTTGCCTTTAGTCGTGTAACAAAATAATTTTGTGAATTGTTTTACTGAAATAAAATTTGAAACTATTTCAATTATTTTGATAAGGCTTTATTTTTTTGCCAATGATTTATTAATTTACTGAGTTATTTGTTTCGGGCAATTTTTTTGTCTCACAATATGTCCTGTAAAAAAGGAGAAAATAGAATAAAGAGAGTTCATGTTATTAATTGGAAATAGTTTTTTTCTTTATCGTATCTACATTACCCAAACAGATCATTTCAATCATATGAGCTGTTCATATTAGTGATGCTCTGAACTCCAGCTGGATGCACTCCTGCCTTAGGAACTTAATTTCCAGTTTTAGGATATAAAAGCTTTCAAAGAATTAGTTGTTAATAGTGGATATGTTTTTAACGCCAAAAAGAAAAAAAATGTTCAAAACCCAAGAATTTTTAGTTTTGTTTTCCTACACGTAGTCAATAGAAATGTATAAAAGCAGGCACTCTTAATTACACTGGCACTGCTGAAATAAAAATCACTGATACCTTGATTCAGTATAAAAAGTATTAATTACAGAATCACAGAATCACCTGGTTGGAAGAGACCTTTAAGACCATCAAGTCCAACCGTTCCCCCTGCACTGCCAGGGTCCCTAAACCATGTCCCTCAGCACCACATCCACACGTCTGTTAAACACCTCCAGGGATGGGGACTCCACCACCTCCCCAGGCAGCCTGTTCCAATGCTTCACAACCCTCTCTGTGAAGAAGTTTTTCCTAATATCCAACCTAAATCTCCCAACACAATGGGACAACTTGAGGCCATTTCCTGTGATCACTTTCTGTATGGGAGAAGAGATCAACCTCCACCTTGCTACAACCTCCTTTCGGGTAGTTGTAGAGGGTGCTTAATTCTGTCAAGCTGCTTTGACTAAGGATAAATATTAATAGCAACAACAAAAAATCCCTTTATCCCAGAGAGAGACCTGGAGACCAGATTACTAGCCCAAGGGTCCAAACCCTCTTCCTCCTGGAACTCAGTTTCTTTCCTGTGAGTTAGAAATTACATTCCTTGAATTCAAAGTACGTAATTGCTGAGATAAACAATTCAGGAACAAACCTTACCTTGCAAATTGATAGCTGCAGATTGCCTGTGTACAGTGACAAACGATGACTCTATTCAGGAAGTGTTTGCAAGCAGAGAAATAGAAGACAGGCTACGTGCATCAAGCACTTAAATTGCATTAAATAATGCAACTGGTTGTAGTCAATACCAACTAGAAAACATTAGAAAAAGGAGCCAGTGGTTTCACAGAGTGAAAAAATGGCACAATATAAGGAAGAAATGTTGCAAGGCTTAGCAGCGTATGTGAAGAGAGAAAAGTTTGAAGCGCTTGCAGAAGAACAAAGAGAACAGCAGGAAAGATACAACACCGGAAGGATGGTAACAACTGTCAATTTTAATGAGAAGTTACTTGGGGTATAACAGACAACAATAGCTCTTGCAACAAAAGCGTATGTATGGACTTGAAATTCACTCTTGGAACCAAATAACTTCTGTTAGCACTCCCCGTCACCAAACATCTCCACTTATGAGTGTGCAACATCAAGCGTGACCATAGTGCCAGACCGACCAGTGAAATCAGCAATTTAAAACTCTTAGGTAAACAGAAAACACAGGGAGGTGGTGGAAATCATAAGAAAAAAAACATCTTTAACAGCTATATATTTATGTACATATTTGGATACATGTTTTATTGATCAAAATACATTTTTACCTTATTTTATAAAACGGAAACATATTCTTCTCTTTTGATTTATTCTATTTGATAACAAAATATACTTTTTGGAGAGTTCTAAAATTAGTCTTTTCATTAATTTTTTCTTCTACATCTTGCTTATAGTACCAGTTATAAGTACGAAAAGCATTAAACAATGGTAATTTTACGAAATGAGACTTGAGACGGTTCTTGTAATATTCTGACAGTTTTGTTTTGCTTCATGGAAAATAAAGGACAAGAAAAGTGGTGTTGCTAGCGAACAGTGCTGCGGAGTGCTGAGCTAATGTAAATCCCTTGTTTATGTAAAATAAAAAGCAAAGAGAGATTTAGTGAGTGAACTCAAAAGTAATACGTAAGAGAAAACAGGTTTCAGAATTGACCTGAGAGAGATAAATTTTGGCATTACTCACACAATGCACACAGGGAAATGGATTATCTAAGAGAAAAGCAATAACAAAGACCTTTTTATTGAATAAACTTTCTGTATTCATCTTGGTATTTTTCCACTCAATGATGACAATAAAAAGCACAGAAAAGCTTATGCAGTAGACCTTCAAAAATGTCAGTGTCTTGTGTACACTTAGTACAGCATTTTATTAATCTCATTTCTTCAATTTCTGTTTTATTCCTTGGGGTACCACTTCGTGTAAATTCTCAAGGGAAGAGGCCGTTCGTTTACTTTGGTCCACACAGGGTAGAAAACTTAGACAAATTGTGCAGCTGGATATCACTGTTAACTGTTGTGTATATACAACATCAATAATCACAGACGTGCAAAAGCCTTGAAACGGGAAATGTTTCATTTCAGAGATGTTTTGTGAGATATTCTTGTTCTGTTATTTGAATTGAAGTCTATAGGATTTTCTCTGAGATGTTGCACATATGTTGCTGAAAACCAGAATATAGCTTTTCATCTGTTGTTACCTTCTGTAATTTGTGTGACTACCATGTTTAACCCACTCTATATTTGAACCACTGTTTTGTTTTATACAGGCAAATAAAACTGGGTGTGTCAAAGCCATACATCTCTGTAATCGCTAGAAATGAATCAAGATACATGACACCTAGTACTGCAGTAAATTAGCATGAATAATGGGAGATTTCTTCTTACCTTCTGAACCCAAAAAATCCATCACTTTGTTTGCACTTGATTAGTTTCACTCGGCGCAAGTAGCCCCTTCCTAATTCTACATTCTTCAAAGATTATTAATAATACCAGAGTGCAAATTTCTGATGCAGCATTATTTTAGTGGGATGCCCTCTGGGATTTTGTTTTCCAGTCTACCTTGAGACCTGAAGAGCTATCTTCATCCAGATATGCACTGGTCTCCAGTTTTGCATATACTTATCCTTTGTCTTCAGATTCAAAGCAGATTTATGTGATGCAAAAAATCCCCACACAAATAAAACTCAGAAAATGGGAAACACCATAGTACAGGAGTCTCAAATCCTGTTGCCGTTGTGGAAAAACCTTTGATTTCTCTGTGCCCACATACAACTGGGTTACAACAAGCAAGTTCTTGGCTAGAATAAAGATAATATTATGCAGACGTTTGTCCTTTGGCAAATTATCTTTACAATGACTGAGTACTTCAGGTATGTGGAATTTTTGTTCTAAACGGAGCAGCACAATGAGCTACTATCAAACGAGTTCCTTTCTGAACAGGTGACTAATTTAATAAAAAAAAATTATTTTATTCATAGAATCACAAAAACACAGACAAAGACCATTTGAGGCTTGGAGGGGCGTCTCGAGATTGTCAAGTCGAACATCCCTGTTCAAAGCAGAGTCAACTAAACCAGGTTGCTCAGGGTTGCATCCAGTTTCAAGTATCTCCAAAGACAGAGATTCCGCAACCTCTCTGGGGAACTTATTACAGTGTCTGATCACCTTCAAGTAAAGAAGTTTCATACTATCCTTAAGTGGAGTTGATTCAGATTCAGATACATAAATAATAAATTCAGATACAGATAAAGGCAGGTCAAAGCTAGTTTTTCAATAATCAGTGCATTTCTTTGTGGGGAACAACCTTCCTCCATGACTCCAAATGATGCTGCAATTCCAATCTATTTTAGAAAGAAATTGCAAAGGTGATAGGATGAAAAAAATGCTATTTCTTGATATAAAACTCAAGCCAAATCCTTATTGTAACAACTAAGCAGAAACTCGATCAAGTTTAGTTTCTATACTTGTTTTTGCTACAAGACAACCCATGTCATAGAGAACTTGAAAATTAATAATTGTTCTGATACATGTGAAAACTATGAATATGTGTGGCACAAGCATAAATATGAGCACATCAATAGGATTCTGACTTCAAAGGAGCAAGAAGATATATTTGTCCTATTTCATGGATGTAGAACAGCACTACCATAAAACTTCATCACACAAAATCAGCATAGCAGATCTGGAAGCTGGAATCAAATTATAAACCTCTTTCATTTGGAAAAAGACTCTTCAGTAAAACTGCAAAGAGCATTTGTAGTGAACTTCTAGTCTAGTATATTCTGATCCAGGTCAAGATTGTTGCATACATCATTTTTTTCCATTATTTAAACAGTGCTAGAAGTGCATGAGATTTTTTACACAAACATGAAAAGATCTATTCCCTTTTCCTTAACAGCTAGATATTAGAGTAATCATATTGACTAATAGTAATAAATGAAAATAAATGAAAAGGGAGGATTGGAACTGTAAAAGCAAACTAGAGGGGAAGACTAGGTCCTTCAAAGAACAATTCAAATGTTAGGTGAACTGAGTGTTACCAGTTGTTAACTGCAGCGCCAGCAAGAGGTGGTTATGCCATTAACTTAGATAATTTCTTGAAGTTCATGGCATGAAAACAGATCTTTCTATTCAGTATATATTCTGAATCAAGAATAATTTAAATTTTGGGTCCCTAGCTGAGATTTAATCTAAATATTCCATAACTCAAAAGATCTCTGAGGCTCAATTTGTGGTCAACCCTAAAGCATGGAACAAACCTTTCATATATGACAGAAATAAGTAAGATCAAACGTAAAATAAAAATGAGGTCTTCAGAAGACAGATGAAAACAAAGTAATGGCACCAATTAAAATTAAAACACTTAAATAGCAGGCTGAGGATTTGGAAATTGTAATTGTTTTTTTTCTTTACCACCTAAGTGTATTTACTCAGTATATTAAATTACAGGTAATGAAAGCTACATGAACTCTTACTTTCTAGCAAAGCTACACCCATATTTTTGCTAGGTTTTTTTCTCCTTTCTGCGGTACTGAAGTCTTGAAGAAAATAGATAATATCTTCTTAGTTCACTGTTATCCTGCAGAGAAGAGAATTGGTATAATAGTATTACACCCCAAACTGATCCCTCGTCTATAATAAGATTCTAATTTCATTGTTGTTCTTTCAGGTCATAGAACTTTCTTGAAAGGATAAATTGTCAGGATAATGTTATGCTTTGGGGAACTCAAGTTATCTTCAGTGTGGTTTGAAAATCACCACTGAACAAGATCAAATAAATGCAAATTTTTATTTTTCTTTTTTTTTTTACTTTTTGGATACTATGGAACTAATCAACAGATACAAACCACAGCTTCAAACATTTCAGCAAGCTCCAAATTGCTTTCTGTTTTGTTACTTTTCCATGAATTTACTTTTTCATTGCCTTGTTTTTCAACTTTCCCCTTTCCTTCCTTCTCTCCTCCAGAACAAAAGAGAAATTCTTATAGAAGTGTATGTGTTTGTGTAAATATCTTTTAAAAATGCAAGCAGATTGAATTTTTGTGCTAAAGATGTTGGAAGAATTCTTAGAGAATGTGGCAGTTTATAATCAAATGACCTGTCTTTCAATACGTGAATCATTTTCCAGATAATCCAAAATGGAGCCTAAATTTACATCTTTCTTGATATTTTTCGTATGTTTAATTTATTTTAATTATTTTCTTCACTATTTCTCATTATTTAGTAAATAAAAAATCTTGTGTAATGAGATTAGGTGTCCAGAATAAGGTTCTTACTCTTACAGTAACTCTTAGAGATAGAGTTGGACATGTTAAAATTCCTGTAATCTTGGGTGCAGCAAATCAGATTTTTTCTGATGTTGAGGAAAAGTTCTAATATTGCTTCGCAAGCACCGTCAAACCCTAAGGGACTGAGTAAGCATCACTTACCCAGTGAGAATGCACTCAGGTGGGAGTTACATAGCACACAGAGGAGTCTGGGGCGGCTTCTGCATATTGAAGCATTCAGAACTCTTTAGGCTACACAGATGCCTGCTTTATGCAGCTCAACACTGTCAGCAGCCATCTCCTGACTCATCTCTGCTTAACTTATCCTGGCTATCTAGCACAAGATTTTAACACCATGTTTGACATGAGACGCATTTGATTTGAACTTGAGGTTTAAGCTAACATTTGTCCATCCGCATGCGTTTTGTCCCTAATATGCAAAACACCTTCTGAACCATGGTACCGATGCAGCATATGTCTTCTTAGCAGAAACCATCAAGATGCCATGTTTTCACAACATATCATTTGTAAATTGTTTGACAGTTATTTCTCCCATTGTTATTTATCAAGTTTTACTCCTCATAAAGTAGAGAAAAAGGTTTATTTTCTTTTTAACAATGTCTAATAAAATGCCTTGATAAATGACAGGATATGAATCAGGTTATATCACATATTGTGAAACATTTTCCTGCAGTAAAAGTGCAGCAAATAATAATTCTATCAGCTTTATTGGATATTGGTTGTTAGTAGAGTTGCCTAGACTCATCTGTTAAATGGACGTCTTAAAGCACCCATCAAATCCAGCACAGCTGTAAAATATACATCCCTAAGCCTTCAGCACCTGTTTTTATATGAGATGGTAAAGATCAGACAGAAATACATCATAAGAAATCTAGATCAAGCAGGGCAAACAGCTGACACAGTGTACCAGAGGAGTGAGCAAAAACGCTGTAGACTTAAAGCAAGGATGTGCTTCATATTTGCAAACACCAGGAACAAAAACTTCCCCGGCAGAACCAAAGTCCATGGTAATCCACGGACACAGGTCATCTCAGAGAAGCATTGTGATGCAGAGGTTGGTCCAAGATCTCTTCTGATATTTATGGTTAGGGACAAGAAGTGGGTTTAAACACTGATCCATAGTTATTTGTGCTGTTTAATAGCATGCTTTCTGGAAGAATTGATGCATGGGAAGTTGCTGCTCCCTGATGTCCGCAGGTGATTTGGAAGGAGGTGAGGCTGCAGGCTGTTTCTGCTAGGCAGTATAGTCAAGAGGACCTTTCTTTAGGGTGCAGAGAGAATTCAGCTATATAAATTTAGGATTACAGAATGATCTCCAGTCCATTTCATTTACTGGGATAGATTTAGACTAAGTAATTTCTCAAACAAAAATCTTACCTAACAGACAGTCTACATAAGTCAACAAACAGTGGATAGAGTTTGTTCCCTGCCTCAGGGGCTGCCTGACATAGTTAGTCTCTGGATGTAACATTTGTGGTTATGCATTAACAATAAAAATTTACCATTCTTATCATTTGAAAGTTTTTTATAATGAGGACACTCTCCAGTACAAGCCGTTTTATGAAGTCCTCTCCACCTGCTCACTAATCAGCCTTAGAGAGAATGTGTTGACAATTTTGAAAACAAGTATTACTCTAATACATCAGTTGTGCCAGGGGAGATCTAGGTTAGATATCGGGAAAAACTTCTTTACAGAAAGGGTTGTGAAGCATTTAAACAGGCTGCCCAGGGAGGTGGTGGAGTCCCCATCCCTGGAGGTGTTTCACAGCCGTGTGGATGTGGTGCTGAGGGACATGGTTTAGGGACCCTGGCAGTGCAGGGTGAACGATTGGACTCCATGGTCTTAAAGGTCTTTTCCAGCTAATTGATTCTGTGTGTGTGAGATTCTGTAATTGAAAAATTAAATTGTTCTTTTACCTTCCTGCTATTTCTCCACACCCATATAGTAGAGCACAGTTTGGGGAGGAGACTAAAGGCAGTAAAGCCCATTATAGGTGTCAGGAGCAATATGTATATTACAGGTTATATAGAATAAAGAACAAAAAATCTCCCCTAAAAATGTTCATCCAGCATCTTTAGTGTGTGTCCTCTTCTGAGAGCCACTGGCTACTACTGCAGAGAAGATGCAGTCCTTAGTGAGAAAGGAGCGTCCATCACTACTGCTCTTTCTGTACTGTCCTCTTTTGTGTTTCAGAAACATACAGGGACTATGTTGAAGACAAGTCAAACACTGCAGCTCTCTGTGCAACATCAGACATAACCACCAGAAAAATCCAAAGGGCTACACACCAGCACCGTGACTGAGCAAAAGAGATCTTGATTTCAGCCATTAGTGTTTATAGAACATATTCAAAAATGTATTTAAGCAAGAGGTAAACAGGAGGGCAGTCCATAAAGAGTCGGGAGAGCTACTTTTTATTCTCAGTTGTCTTTTAGACCTTTTCTGTGAATTAAGCAAGACATTTTATCTCTCGGTGTCTTTTTCTAGCTCATCACTTTTTTCTTTAGCCTCTGTAGACTGAGTCCACTGATCTCTAGGCTGTGTCTGATTATGAAGTACAAAATCAAGACCGGGACTGACTATAGTCTCTAGATAGTGCTGCAATAAAATATCTACCCTTGTTCACATTGTGCTATGCCTTAAAATCAAGTTGTCTTCAGTTCAATTGTCCAGTCCTTGTTTTTTGACAGCTAGAACAACTTCTGTATCACACTGATATTGAAACAAAATCAGTAAAAAAAAAAAAATCTTTTGTCATTTCATAAAATATATATCATCCCGGGGATGAAGCCTGCAGGATGCACGTTATTATGAAAGGCTTAAAGAGCTCAGTTTGCCATATTAAAAAGAAGGTTGAGAGGTGACTTGATTGCAGAAGGAATGGAGATGGTGACAAAAACCATGCAGATGTTTACTGTAGCCAACACAGAAAAAAGCAGCAGTGGTTGGAAGCTAAATTAGTGACAGTTGAAACCCATTCATATTTGAAAGGAGGCTTAGCATTTTCAGCAGCGCTGCACCACTGCAGTGTGCCACCACAGAAGCTTCTTCTCTTGTCTCATCTCTGCCAAAGTTGGACACTTTCCTTTGCAGATGATTGTTAACACAAGGAACTGAGACAAATGAAACTCTATAGCCTGTGTTACTCTGGAGGAGGTTTGAGTTCTTGTTTGTACCTTAAAATCTATAATTATTACGCATTATTATATCTACACATGTCGCCAGTTGGCTGAGGCAAGCCAATTACGGGGACGAATTCCCTCCGATCTCTAAACCCCTTTTTCCCCTGACCGGGAGAGAAAGGGTTAAAAAGCAGAGATACAAAAAGGAAAAGAAAGATTTTGTGAGACGTCTGAACGTTTGGAAAGCTGAAACAAACTTTAATAAAACTAGAACAAAATATATAATATGCAGGGAAAAACCAATGCAAAATCTGAGGGTTTATATGGGATGGAAAAGCGAGAGTTAAACGCGAGAAAAGAGAGAAAGGGGGACGGTGCCACGTGGAGTCCGAAATGGCGCTGCCATGTGTGCGCCCTCGTGGAGTAAACAAAGGAAACCGCGGCTGTTACGAACGCGGGGCTCCAACGTGCAAACTCCGAGCTACGCTGTTCCTACCAGTCTGGTCGTGTGAATTAAAGGAAGTAAAGCAGCAAGAAGCGGCAGCGCTGGCAGCAGAGAGGTTACGGCGTTACAGCAGCAGGCAAAGAGCAGCCTTGGGGCGCGGCGTCTCCAGCAGCCACAGCAGTCTGTCCCAGGCGGCACGGTGGGGGCTTCCCCGGTACACAGCTCCGCTCCACTCCGGCAGCGCGGGGGAGCCGTAGCCGCAAGCAGGCAGGCAGGCAGGGTCCGAGCCAAGGAGAGACAGCCTGTAAGGTCCCCGGAGCCAAGCCGCAAGTCTGGAGAAGCCTCTTCCCAGAGCGAAGCTGCAAAGTCCGCGGCGCCCCTCGTAGTGCAAAGCTGCAAGTGTCCCGGAGAGCGAAAGGAGCGAAAAACCCCCAAAAGCCGCAAAGAGCCCGCGGCTCTTAAAGCAATAGACGTGCGTGAGAAACTTTTTCAACCAATGAGATGTGTAAACGTAGCATGGAAGGGAATAGTCCAATTGGTCAGTTTAAAACAAAATCTTCCAAGCAGTTTTTTCCTCAATCTGCCACAACATATTATGTGTATTTGAGAGTGTGGTAATGAGAAAAATCTCTTTCATGGGCACCCCCTTGCCGTGGGGAAAGAGCTTGCGTGCCCTTGTGAAGTTGAGAGCTATGCTGGTGGTGGCATATGCCTCCGGTAGGGTCTCCCAAGCCTGACAGGTCTCAACTGAAGGGTCAGACAAAGTGTGTCCATGGGCAGGATGGGCTCACTAGCCTTGGGGCAACCATCCTAGGAGAAGGACAACTCTAACTCCAAACCCGGGCAGATGGAGCTCGTTTAGCCCTGTAAGGCCATCCATCTAAGAGAAGGATACTCTAACCAAACCTACGACCTGAGGACTTCGCTGTCACCGTCCAAGCTCGCTAGGCCCTGGCAGATGAACCTCAGGTGTAAAGGGTGGGGCCAGTCTCGCGCACGCTGCGCCTCACCTAAAAAATCCACCGCGCAGGCTTGAAGGGTGTACTCACGTTTGCAAAGCCCTGTAGCGACAGGCAAGGGACGAAACGGCAGGTGGAAAGATGTCACTGGAAGCCGCAGACCCAACCCTGCATGCAGGCGGTTCAGGACATTGGTCGCTTGAGACTGACCCGGGAGATGACAGTCTCGTTCGGCAGCATCCTGAATGACCAAGCAGCCTTTTCAAGGAGAGCACTGCTTGCTCCACATGGAGAGGGGCCTAGAAAAGGTGGCCTAACCAAAGCTCATCTCCCCTTCCAATCCGGTTGGCTAGCCGCGGCCAACGGACATCTTCTTCTGCGGTCAACCAAAGACAAAGAGACAAAGGCATACACCTGCCTCCAAAGGTGTGTCCAGATTGACACTCGCATGTTGGAACATCAGAACCATGCTCGATACAGCAGACAGTGGGCGTCCTGAACGCCGTTCTGCTATAATTGCTCACGAACTGTCACGACTCAACATCGACATTGCTGCTCTCAGTGAAGTTCGCCTTCATGAGGAAGGCAGCCTTAAAGAACATGGTGCCGGCTACACACTGTATTGGTCAGGCAAACCCAAAACCGAAAGTCATCATTCCGGAGTTGGCTTCATGATTAAAAACTCCATCACCTCTAAACTTGAAAATTTGCCAACAGGTCATTCCGATCGCATTATCTCCTTACGCCTCCCGCTACACAACAAGCAACATGTTGTTCTCTTCAGCATATATGCCCCAACTCTCCAAGCTGACCCTACAGAAAAAGACAAATTCTACACCGATCTGCGCCGCCTTACTCAAAAGGTTCCTGCGGATGATAAGATCATAATCCTTGGTGACTTCAACGCCCGAGTAGGTAAGAACTCTGAAGCCTGGAAAGGAGTACTAGGCAAGCATGGAGTTGGAAACTGCAATGACAACGGTCGCCTCTTGCTAGAGTTTTGTGCTGAGCAGCAGCTTACCATCACCAACACTATCTTCCAGCAGAAAGACAGCCTGAAGACAACCTGGATGCATCCTCGATCTAAACACTGGCACCTCATTGACTATATCTTAGTGCGCCAGAGAAACGTTCGCGATGTCTGTCACACCCGAGTGATGCCTAGTGCAGAATGTCAAACAGACCACCGCCTTGTGCGCTGCAACTTAACCTCCACTTTAAGCCCAACCTAGGAGGGGCGGCATTCTGAGGAGGAGGCTCCAAGTTACAATCTTCAAAACAGCTGCAGTGAGAGACGGCTTCCAGGCAAACCTTCAAACTAGGCTTGAAGACTGTCCCATAGACTCTTCTCCTGAAGCGCTTTGGCAACATATTAAAAATAGCATCCTGCAGTCCTCCGAAGAATTCTTAGGGTTCTCCACAAAGAAGAACAAAGACTGGTTTGATGAAAACAATCCAAGATCCAGGAATTGCGGGCAAAGAAGAGATCTGCTCACCAAGCACACCTCGCTCAGCCATCTTGCCATGTAAGAAA